>PVJI01013934.1:0-45981 GCA_004026765.1 Micronycteris hirsuta | reverse complement strand
CACTGTTGTCCAGTCACCAGCCCAGTTCCTGAGTGTGCTTCTGGGCCCAAGCTGTCTTGATGTGCACCTGATAGTGGCAAATCTCCCACTGCCTATTTTTTCTCCGCTGGTCTAACTAATAGGTTCTCTCCGTGCCCTTTCTGGATAGTTTGGCCCCCGCTCTGAGTCAAGAATTTGTGTGGTCTGTATCTCCGGGCTGCCGCTCCCCTCGACAGGGTGCTTCTGCCCTATTCCCACAAAGCTGCTTGGTCTTGCCGGGCTGCGCGCTCCTGCGTGCGCCTGCGTGGGCCTGGTCTGACTGGCTAGGGCTTTGTCCCCAGCTATAGGCGTTAGCTCAGCGCTCCTGTGAATTCTTTTATCTTTGCCCCTGGGCTGTGCGCCAGCGAGCCCCGGCCGAAAGGTCTGGTCGTGCGCTCTCTCTGGTATTTTTGACCTGTGCGTCCGTGTTCGCTCACTTCTTTGTCCCTGGATTATGCGCCCAAGAGGCCCAGTTGTGCACTGTCCCCAGTATTTTTGAACTGTGTACGAATGGTCCATGGGTCGCCAGGTGCGCACGGTCCCCGGTTTCCCTTGTTCGGTGTCCTCATACACAGCCAGTGCTTCAGCAGAACTTTATCTCCAGCCCTTAACTTTCTGCTGGGAGCCATACCCCTATTTATATTTGCCCACTACACATGTACATCTGGAAATTCCACATACATTTCAAGCTCAACTGGTCCAAAACTGAACTCATTATTTCTCTACTTTTGTTCTTTTGCCTTTGTTCTATGTCTTATTCAGGTTGTCATCTTCCCAGCTGGCTGACATCCAATATGGAATGGAAACATGGTTTTTTTGTTTTTCGATTCTTCCTTATGTCATTCCAATATCCACATATTCATCAAGTTCCCCAAATTATATTCTTTGTTATCTCTTAAAAGCATTTCCTACTCTCCAACCCCATTACTACACTCTTATTTCAGGCTCTCACCTCTTTTCAACTGGCTTACTTAGGTTTCTTCCTAGGCTTCCTGTGTTTGTGGTTTTCCCACCTCATTACTGCCTCTCACTCCAATTTTGCAATTTATCCTCCAAATTGTTGACATAATAATCTTTCTAAAATAACAACTTGATTTTGTAACGTTTTAGTCTGTAATTATTCTATAACTCTCTAGCATTCAAAATAACATTCAAATTCTGTTGCTTCCTTTCCAAGGCTTTCATGACATAGATATTGTCTATCTCTCTAACTTCATCTCCTGCCACTATTCCCTTCCCTTTATTCATACACATACAAAGCACTGACGATAAAGAATACTTGTTCCCCCTAACTTCCTTGTTTTGTGCAATCTATTCCTCTCCTAGAAATAACAGTCTTCTCCCAACTTTTTAAATCTGTCTAGCAATCGTTTACTCATCTTATAAATGTCAATTACTCTAAAATCTTTTCCTGACCAGTAAAATATTTGCATTCTACCTAAATGTTTTGTGCTCCCACAGCTGTATGTTTGACCCCAGACATTCTTTATATTAATTGCCTATCTATCTCCCCTCCAGGTAAGTGAGCAATATGAGGGAAGGGGTTCTATTTTAGTCATATCTATTATCTAGCATAATACTTGGTACATAGTAAATGTTTCCAAAAGTGTAAATGAACGAATGAGCCAGGTTTAGATATGCTAGTACTTCAGAGGTTGGTCATAGGGAATGAAGAGGGAGCTTGGAACAGCTAAAGACACTAGCAAGTTTGTGGGGCTAAATTATTTAGAGGTGCTATATTAATTAGAATTCTTTCCTTGCAAGTGATAGGAACCAAAGTAGCTTGAAAGCTTGTTTAATGTTTTTTAAAAAAGAGTTTATTAACAGATACAAAAGTGAGATCACATGGTATTTGTCTTTCACTGACTGGCTTATTTCACTTAGCATAATATTCTCCAGTTCCATCCATGCTGTCACAAACTGTAGGAATTCCTTCTTTCTTTCTGCTGCACAGAAGAAAATAAGCTAACAAAATAGAACCACAAGCATGGAAACATGGAACAGACTGACAGTGACCAGAGGGGTGGTAATGGTGGAAAGAAGGGGAAAGAACTAGTCAAAGAACATGTATGAATGACCCATGGAAATGGACAACAGGGTGGGGACTGACTGTGGGAGCCGGGGTTGGGATGGGTGGAGGAGGACAAAGGGGGGCAAATTGGGACAAGTATAATAGAATATCAGTAAAAAAATGATAAAAAAGAAAAGCATTTGATGGACAAAAGAAAAAAAAAGATGCAAATATGTAGTTACACCTCATGAAGCATCTTGAAACTTATTAAATACTCTTTGTTCCTTAATTCAGGTGTCATTCTTCTCTGTTTTACCAACCCCCTCCCCCGTCCCAGACAGGACTTCTCTATCTCTTCTTTCCCATGACAGAATGTGATGACCACACAAAAATCCCACCTCATATTGGTCATCAAGCCCCAAGCATTGACACTTCCCGAGCATATCTAAAATCAGTCACTTTGTAAGAAACCACACACCCAGAGACTAGCTGTCTCTCCTAATTTTGAGTTCCTGGTGAAGAAAATATGGTTGGTCTAATTCAGTCAATCAACTGTGAACCCGAGGGCTAGGATTACCCAGTGCAGACTTGCTACTGCAGGTCCACCTCTTTGCATCAGATGGCCGGAAGTCTAATTCTTGATAACCAGGATGTAGAGATGCATGCCGACTGTTTTCTGTTTGTTGAGTATTAAAGTTTTTCTAGGTTGAAGCAAATCTAGTTTCATATTTCATGGTTAGCAGTCTCTTCATCCTGGCTAGAGTTGTAGATGAGAAGGATCCTAGCCAACAGATGATGAACAGGGAACAGTGGCAAATACCCCTGGGGAATGAGCTGACCAGAGTTATTAGAGTTGCAACCAGTTTTAATCAAATGGGGTGGGATTTCAAGCATGGCTTCATTCTCATAGGTTTTTTTTTTGTTTTGTTTTGTTTTTGTTTTGTTTTAAAGAAAGAAGGGAAGGGAAGGAGAGAGAATGGGAGAGAAACATCGATCTGTTGTCTCTTGCACATACTCCAACTAGGATCAAACCTGCATCCCAGGCATGTATGCTGACCAGGAATTGAACCCTTTAGTTTACGGGAAGATGCTCCAACCAACTGGCCAGGGCTTACAGGAATTCTTATTGGTATCGGAAGTGAAAACTAAGAGCCTGGCATATCTGGTATGGAGTGAATTCAGCAGCTGAGGGGGCAGTAGAAGGAAGGCTGTAAGTAAATAGAGGCTAAGGAACCAGCATCTAATGAAAACTGATTTCATGTTTGTTGATTAATGAATGAATAAGTGGTACCTGCTTTCAGGCACTGAGCACTGAGCTCAGGATTGTAAACCTAATTCCATATCCCACTTTCTGGTATGGATAGGGCTCTTCACGCACATGCTTCATGCTCATGAACTGGTTGAGTGGGCAGGGCTAAGTTACAGGCTGCAGGTCTACAGTACCTGCCAGCTGATAGGGCCAGGGCTCTTGAGAAATTACTATGGAGAAAAAGAACAGTGTTCCTCCTTAGAACTTGGATTCTTTTTCTTTTTGAGGACTGAAAAGCCTGAGTTATAGTTAGTGGCATAGAGTATGTCTACCCTGCAAGCTTCTGGCAGTCAGGGACAGGTTTTATTTATGTATGTTTTTATTTTTAGCACAGGGACTGGCACATAGTTGTTGCTTAACCAATGTTATTTTAAAAAAAGAAAGGATAAATACTTTTCAACTATAATATCATTAATCTAATATTTGCTTTCTTGTCGAATTAAAATACATCTGTTTTCTCAATATATTTGGCTGCTGTCTGACTTTTGCTGTTTTAGAAAATGTACTTCCACTATTGCTTTTACCTTTCAGAAGTTGCTCCAGGATTACACAGTAAATGCTATTTCTGGTCAATTAGATATCATGTACGGTGTCAGACATGCGGAATAAATATTTCTCTTTTGGACAAAATGACTTTTGCCCTATTGTAATTGATGTTCATGGACAGGACTCTGTCATTTTGTATGGTCCAAACTCTTTGTCATCCTCTACTGAACACTTATTTGACTGTCTTTCTAGACATTGATTTTTCACTAGGGATGAGGTATTATTTTAATGATGCATTTAAATTCGATGCTTTGTAGTGGATAAAAAGCCACTGGAGACTGGCATTTTTGTTACCCACATATCTATTTTTGTATTTAACTGTCCTAAAAGAGGACAGTCCCAAAGGTCAGTAAACATAAATGACTAGGTGCTCCTTTTTTGTTGTGTCTTCTTAAGCAAGGGCAGTTTATATTATACAACTTACAACGCATTTTTCTAGTCACACTTTAAAACTTTCTGCTTTTATTCATGTGAACTATCTCTGAAGTGAGCATTCCAAGATACACAAAGTGCAAATGTAAGATGAAGGACAATAGCAGCACAATAGGCCAGATGCTCCAGGTTTTTCAGTTTGTTCTCTTTGTATCTTTTTAATAGTTTAACATAAGGTTTTCAGTAACATAGTTATTTGATCAAAGTTATCTCTCTTTACTGTGCATCAAGAGTCCATTTGTTCACAATAGATATTTATTGAGCAGTTGCTAATCCTGAAGTCAGGAGCCTGATATTCTTTATGTAGCCACCTACTCAGCCACACTATATTTCTGTGCATCCCTCCTGGGGGAGACTCTGGGCCAATGGCATGCTTTTTCTTTTTGTGAAGTTTGTACTAATTTCTGTCTGGCTTCTCTCCTGGGATCAGGGAGGGCTCCTTTTTTCCTTTTTCATGAAGATCTAGGTGAAGTAAAGGAGAGCTTGGCTTCATGCTCCTTTCCTGTGGGCTCTGTTTTTTGGTGCCCAAACTGGAGGCTACTTAAGGCCTGTTTGTCATTTCTGCTGCATGGAAGAGTGAGAAGAGGTTGCATTACCAAAAGAAAAGATTCTCTGGCCCTTTCAGATCTTCCACTCCAAGCAACTCATTTTCTCTCTCTCAGAAGGGTAATCTTTGTTCTGAGGTCCTGTTTTGTCTTTTTTTTTTTTTTAAATGGAGGCTTAATTAACATATAACCTTATCTTAGTTTCAAGTGTACAATATACTGATTTGGTATTTGTATACATCACAAAATGATCACAATAAGCCTAGTGAACATTCTTCACATTATATAGTTAATTTTTTTCTCCTTGTGATGAGAAATTTTAAGATTTACTCTATCAACTTTCAATATGCAATACAGTATTATTAACTATAGTCCTCCTGCTGTACATTATGTCACCACGACTTATTTATTATGTAAGTGGAATTTTGTACCTCTGACCCCCTTCACCCATTTATCCTACCCCCCCCAACAAATTATGAATTCTTTGAGAGGATAACCTAATGAATATAGACAAATTACACAGTGACAGTGATGACTCCATTATTATTATTATTGTTATTATTATTATTTGGAATGGAGGAGTTGGTATTTGAATACTAGTTGATTTAATTTTTTTGGTTTTTTTTTTAATTGTTGTTCTAGTACAGTGAGGTCCTGTTTTGATCTAAGTCACAGAACCTCTTTTCCTTGGAGATACAGTTAGTGAGGGTGCAGTCATCTTTCCCAAATGCCGACATGAAGTGTACCTTTCTGGTCAATGCTCTATGGCAGGACCTATATAGGTTCTATGAAGATTAAAAGGAGATAACAGTCTCAGTCTTTTAACAGCTTACAGGCTTTTAGGAGAGATGTCTGTGAACAAATACTTATAATGTAAACTGTCAAGTGCTACAGTAGGATATGAAGAAGACAACATGAGATACCAAGGTTGGAGTGACTAATACTGTCTGAAGAGATTAGGCAGTGCTTCAGAAAGGCAGTGGTGTTTGAGCTGTTTGAGAAAGAATTCAACAAGCCTCCCTTTATGTCCTTTCCTGACATGAAGCACAGAAGTGGGAAAGAGGGATGGCACCTCCTGGAGATAATAATTTCATGAGGCGGGCCCATTGGTTAAGAACATAAACTCTGGAGTCAAACTGTAAAGATTGGATACTAGTTCAATCACTCACTAGTTCTAGAAAGTTAATGTTTGGTGCCTCAACTTTCTTATCCATAAAAGAGATGCTAAGAAGAGAGCCTGCCTTAAGGGGTTGTTTAAGACTAAATGAGATACAACACATAAAACATTTAGAGTAGCATATGGCACATATCAAGCAACAATTTTATCATGACTATGTGGCTGGTAATTGTGACAGCTGAGACTGCAGAGTAAGGCAGGCCCTGGTCCTGAAGGGTTTTGTCTAAACCATGAATTTGGACTTTATCCTGAAAATAGTGCAAAGCCATTATCAATAGGCAAGTGAAACTGTCAGTTTAAAAAAAATCACTTTTTAAAGGAAGATAATCCTAATCAATAGTTACCTTACTTAGGAAGAAATAATTTAATAAGTAAAAATAATATTAGATACATAAACCTGAAAATTCTCTTCTTCCCATAAAAGCTGGGATGATCAATGGAACCAACATTTTGAATAACTTTCCTCTTTGTCTTGAACTCTATGGTTTGAATTTAAACCATTTATTTTGTGAGACAGTTTAGGTTTTTTGACAGGGCATAGCTTTTTGATAAAGAGACATAGGACTCACCCAGATTGTCCTGTTCTTCCAGTCAGGGCAAGAGCCTCTCTTCATATGTCTTAGCAGAGCAAAGCTTGGCTTGGGTAAGAGATTGTAAGACTAAGGAGATATATTGTTTCATCCATTCTTTTGGAGCATCATTCTCAATTCCTACTTTTAGAACATTGTCAGTTGCCCTGCAGATAGCTGGCCCTCCAGAAATATTTTATTCACTATAAATCTTTAGGGGATCCATTTGGTAATTATCCAATGCTAGTTGATATCCTACAATAGAATCACTGTTTGAGAGTGATAGCTACCATGAATGAGGTGATTACATAACCAGTTAGTATGCTAGTTTTTAAAAATGCATCAAATCAGGGTCTGAAGGGCATTAAGCACTGCCCTGCACTACTTCCCATTATATTTAGAATAAAACTGAACTTATAAATGCCTGAAGGGCCCTTGCTGGTGTGACTCAGTGGATTGAGTGCCTGCTTGTGAACCAGAGGGTTGCTGGTTCAATTCCCAGTCAGGGCACATACCATGGGCCAGGTCCCCAGTAGGGGCCACGTGAGAGGCAGCCACACATCGATGCTTATCTCCCTCTCTTTCTTTCTCTCTTCCCCTCTCTCCAGAAATAAATAAACAAAATCTTTTAAAAAATAAATGCCTGTACCCTGCTCATCTCTTCAAAATCAGGCACCATTCTTGAAAGCTGTCTTTCAGTTCATCGTTTACCAAGTTCATCACTGCTTTAAGGTTTTTGCACTAGCCATTTCCTTTGTTGGGAAGGGTGCTTCACTTTCATCACTCCTTCTTGTCACTATCTCAGTAAATGTCATATTTTTTGAAAGCCTTTCCTGATCACTTACTCTAAAGCAGTTATGTATTATAATTTTATTATATCACTATTTTCATCCTTTGTATAACATCTATCACTAGTGAATTTTTCCTGTTTCTTTATTATTTTTGTAAGTAGGGATCCAAGAATACCAGGAATTATCTTCTGGAGGGCAGGTGCCTTGCAGTACAGGCTTCCCCTGCTACGTGAGTGTTCTAGGAACCCATCTGTATCAGCGTACTAGCTGGCATTGTTGTGAAAGGGTGCGTTTGGCTTCAGTGAATTTTTTTTTAAAACTCTCTCAAAGCATTTGCCCATTTCATGATGGGTGATTTACGAGCACACCTGCCCACACTGCACTGAGCGTTCAGCATTTTTTAACCAAAAATGGCATGACCCGCTGTTCACCTGATCTCTCCCCGGGTGACTTTTTTGTTTGTTTCCCTGAATGGAAAAAGTCCTCAAAGGGAAATGTTTTGCCAATATAGAAGAGGTGAAACAAACAAACAAAAAAATGGCAGAAGCACTAAAAGGCATCAAAGTCAATGAGTTTGTAACTGTTTTGAGCAGTGGAAAAAATGTCTCAATAGGTATATTGCATCAAATGGAGAGTACTTTGTAAGTGACTGAAGTTTAAGCATGTAAAAATGAATACACATTTTTATAAATCAATTTCATTTTTGATGGTCCCTCTTTGTATCTTCTAATCGAATATAAGTTCCAAGGAAGCAGGATCTTGTCCCTTGTTCACCACTATATTCCTAGCACCAAGAATTGTCACTGGCACATAGTTGGAATTCAGTAAATATCAGTTAAATGAATAAATATATGTTTAACAGCAACCTTGCAATGTAGATATTATTTTCTTTAGTTTACATATAAGAAAAGAAAAGAATAAGTTACCCAGGATGATGCAGTTGCAAGTTTTTGAGTCAGGGTCAGATCAGGTTTCATTAAACCCAAAGCCCATAGACTTGTATTTGGCCATTTAGTCTCAACCCCAGACAGTTCAGTTCCTCCCTGTATGTTCCTGGTGCCTTTCAAGCTGCTTCCCCAGAGCTGGAGTTCAGAGTGAGTGAGTCTGTGTAAGTCGGTACGTGGGCTTTTAAGAGGAACTGCCTGGGACTCCAGAACCTGTCTGTCTCATTCAGCCACAATAAGCTCGTTTTTACAGCCAGAAGTTATTGGGACTTCTCTTCCCAGTACTGGAACTGGACTGGAGGGGCAAGTGTGGGGCTGGGACCCTTCACTCCTCAGCGGAGGTATCCTTCCTGATTTTCATTCACCAGATTTTGGTGTGGAATCAACTAGTTTTGCTTCCCTGCCACTCTTAGCCAATCTTGATGTGGGTTCTTCTTAATATCCGTAGTTCAGCTAGAATTCAGGCAGTTCTGAATGATTGCTGTTCTGTAGTTTAGTTGTAATTTTGATGTGTTTGTGGGGGGATTGGAGTACCGCATTTACCTATGCCACCATCTTGACTGGAACCCAAAGCCTTTCCAGTAACTCCTTAGACAGTGATTTCCTCTTTTGTGTAATCTCAACATTTCAAATTTCCTTTTATTGTGGCATTTATAGTAACTTTACTTAATCATTCATGTATCTTGTCTTCTGTACTAAACTGTAATCTGCTTTATTTGCTCTTTTTAGTAAAACACCCTTAATAGTTTTTTATTTTTTAATTACAGTTCACATACAATATTATCTTAGTTTCAGTTGTCCAACATAGTGATTAGATATTTATATAACTTATAAAGTGATCACCTTGATAAACCTAGTAACCACCTGACACCATACATAGTTATTACAATATAATTTACTCTATTCCCTATGCTGTACTTTACAACCCATGGCTATTTTACAACTGCCAATTTGTACTTATTATCCCTTCACCTTTTTCGTCTTGCCTCCAAACTCCCTTCCATCTGGCAACCATCAGTTTCTTTTCTGTATCTGTGAGTTTGTTTCTATTTTGTTCTTTTGCTTTATTAGATTCCACATATACGTAATATCATATGGTATTTATCTTTCTCTATCTGACTTAATTCACATAGAATAATGACCTCTAGTTCCATCCATGTTGTTGCAAATGGCAAGATTTCATTCTTTTTTATCATTGAGTAATATTTCATTGTATATATGTACCACTTCTATATCCAATCTGTTAATGGATACTTAGGTTTTTCCACATCTTGGAATATTGTAAATAATGCTGCAGTGAATATAAGGTTGCATATATCTTTTCAAATTAGTGTTTTAGATTTCTTTGGATAAATTCCCAGAAGTGGAATTGCTCAGAATGGTTTAAGGGAGCTTTGGGATGGTTTAAGGGAGCTTTGAAACAACATGAAATATAATAATATCCACATAATAGGGATACCCGAAAGAGAAGAAAGGGAGCATGGGATAAAAAACCTGTTTGAAGGAATAATGACAAAAACCTTTCCTAACCTGGTAAAGGAAAAAAGTCACACAAATTCAGGAAGCACAGACACTCCCAATAAAGGTGAACCCAAAGAGACCTGCACTGAGACACATCACAATTAAAATAACAAAATTTAAAGACAAAGAGAATCTTAAAGGCAGCAAGAGAGAAACAGTTAGTTACCTACAAAGGAGCTCTGATAAGGCTGTCAATTGATTTCTTAACAGAAACACTACAGGCCAGAAGGGATTGGCATCAAGTATTCCAAGTAATGAAAATCAAGAACCTATCCAGCTAGGCTTTCATTTAAAATGGAAGGAGAAATAGAGTTTCCCAGGCCAAATATTTAAAATGGAAGGAGAAATAGCTTCCCAGACCCCCCAGAAAGGCTAAAGGACTACATTCCCACCAAACCAGAATTTCAAGAGATGCTAAAGGGACTGCTTGAAGAAGAAGAAGAAATATAGATCAGAACACAGGCTCAAAGGGAAAAAATGGCAATGAATAAGTACTTATCAACAATAACCTTAAATGTAAATGGATTAAATGCTCCAATCAAAAGAGTTAGAGTAGCTGAATGGATAAGAAAACATGATCCATATATTTGCTCTCTACGAGAAACCAATGTCAGCACAAAAGATTTACACAGAGTGAAAGTGAAGGGATGGAAAAAAGTATTCCATGCAAATGGAATACAAATGGAAATGAAAAAAGCTAAGGGAGCAGTACTTGTATCTGAAAAAATAGACTTCAAAATGAGGGCCATAACGAGAAACACAAAGATTACTACATAATACCAAAGGGGCCAATCCAACAAGAGGATATAATCATTGTAAACATATGTTCACTCAAAATAGAAGCACCTAAGTATATAAACAAAATCTTGCAGGACTTCAAGGAAGAGCTTGACAGCAATACAGTCATTGTAGGGTATTTTAACACCTCACTGTCACCAATGCATAGATCTTCCAGAAAAAAAAAATCAACAAGGAAACAGCTACCTTAAATGACAAACTAGATCAAATGGATTTAATTGACATTGACAGAACACTTCTCTCCAAAGCAACAGAATACACATTCATCTCAAGTGCACATGGAACATTCTCAAAGACCACATGGTAGGACACAAAATAAGTCTTAACAAATTCAAGAAAATTGAAATCATATCAAATACTTTCTCTGATCACAGTGGCTTGAAACTAGAAATCAGCCTCAACTTTAAAAAAACCCTTAAAAACATTCAAATACATGGAGGCTAAATACCATGTTACTTAATAATGAATGAGTTAGCAATGAGATCAAGGTAAGAAATCAAAAAGTACCTGGAAAAAAATGAAAATGAACACACAAACCGAAAACCAATGGAACACAGTAAAGGCAGTCCTGAAAGGGAGTTCATAGCAATCCAGGACTACCTAGAGATAGAAAAGTCTCAAATAAACAGCCTAACCCTATATCTAAAAAAACAAAGCCCAGAGTGAGTAAAAGGAAAGAAATAATCAAGACCAGAGCATAAATAAAAGACATAAAAAAAAAGAGACTAAAAAAAACCCCCAAAAGATCAATGAATCAGGAGCTGTTTTTTTGAAAAGGGTAGTTCTATTTTTAGCTTTTTTGAGGACTCTCCATACTGCTTTTCCTAATTGCAAATTTTAGATCACCTTTATCAACATGGATCAAGCATTGCCAAGGAAGTAGTAATTATGCTTTGTTCAAGTTTTTAGAGGCTGAGCAAAATCTTATATGTCTAAATTCCAGATATATTTTTAAATACCTCTGATGCCCCAGCCTCTACCCTCCTATATTAACTGTCCCACACCAACAGCCACAGGAACTAGATTAAAATGTAAACAGAACCAAACAATCTAACTTATGAAACTATCTGCTATTCAACTCTAGACCTCACCACTTGCTTAGCCTTTTTAGTCTTTTAGTCTTTGCCTCACTCAGCTTCATACACTCATCTGGTTTGCATGGTCTCATTTGGATTCGTGAATTCCTTTTGGACTGTTTAATCTGGCTTGGAACTGGAAAAACATTCTGGTTTAGGTCCAGAGTTGCTGCTTTCCACATTGAATCTTTGATGCTTTTACAGTGATCTAGTAGAGTGTGTATCTCAGGAAAGGGGGTTGGTGAGGGGACGTAGAATAGGGTAAAGTGGGGATATATTGTGCTGAAGGAGCCTTGTCTTGGGGAGGTAAACACACAATACAATATATAGATTATGTATTATAGAATTATACACCTGAGACCAATGTAATTTTATTAACCAATGTCTCCTCAATAAATTCAATTCAAAAAGTGGATTGTGAGGTACAAAAAAAAGTGATTGCATAAGATTTCAGAGTCATTGGTGATGCAAACAGTAAAAGAACTAGCATTTTCTAATTTCTAGTCTTAATGCTATTTCTTGGACTTATGCTTTTTAGCCTTGAATTTTTTTCACCTATTAAATCAGATGAACTCAAATATAAAGGAAAAGTAACTCATCCTTTGAGCATCATTTAATAAGGAAGTAGAGTTAAACATATATACTAAAAATGATATTAATATCATTCAACACCTTTGAATTGCTCTATACGCTAAAAGAAAAGCACTTTCAGATGTTATATGTCACTTAATTCTCACAATGAACTTGTCATGTAGACATGCTTATTTCTGTATTTTAGAGATTAGAAAGCTGTGTCATTTAAGGGACTCACCCAAGATCTTAGGCAGCAAATGGTAGAGCTAGGACTCAGGTTTGGTATTCCAATGAGAAATTCTGTTTTCTTTATGATAAGACGTATCACTGTCATCCTCCAAAATCAAAATCATGTAAACTCATTATCATTTCAATTAATATGAAAATTGAAATAATTTGGGTCAGTGTTTGCAAATTCTCTGAAAACTTTTATTTGTAAAGCAAATGGTATAAATCTCTATGCAAGAAAGGTTATTTATAGCCCTTCAGAGATCTGACTGCCTTTGAACAGTTCAGAGGCATCTACTTGCATACATCAATATGAATAATTTATTTTTATGTCTAAGTGAGCCTCCAAATAATCTGTGCTAAATGGTCATTTATTGGCTACTAGAAAGTAATACAATTGCATTTTAAAGTATATTGTTATTCTTACTTTTAATTAAATCAGAGGTTCCACTTAATCATAAGTATGACAAAATTTATTATATTTTCCCTTTATAGTTTTCAAGGTGCTTTTGCCTTTATTGTATCTTATAATCTTGAAAACAGTGCTGTGAACTGAATTAGACAAATATTATTTTCATTTTACAGATGAGGAAAACAAAGCCTAGTAAGGTGAAATTACTTGTTCAAAGTTACCCAGCAAGGGTGTGTAAAAGCCAAGTTGTTTACTGATGTTGAGTAACACAACTTAGCAACTTTTGAAAGGCTACGACAGAGTTTTTTTTGTAAGTTTGCAAACTCATGAGAGCTGAGAACATTTCTTTTATTCAGCTTTGTAACCTTATTGCCCAATGTGGCACACAGTAGTTTCTCATTAAATATTGGTTGAGTGAGGGAAGGAAGACTTGGGATTATGAAGTCATAGGACATAAGGAGAAGCTACCCATGAAAAGACTGACTGGATGATGCAAGCCTGTTTGAAAAGTGTGTTGGATCTCAAAAGTTTTATAGTTAGGAGAGCATTGGGTTTTCTCAGATGTATTGGCCTTCATATTAGTGCATGTTACTTGACTAGGTTCCCTCTCCCAATCTCTGTACATCATAGCATTTATAACTTTCTGTGCTAATTATCTGTTTCATTGTCTGGCTTCCCTTGGAGACTGTGAGTCTTTTGAGAGCAGGAGGATGCCCCATTTTATTCCAGTACATAGCACTGAGCTTAGCATATGATAGGTACCAAGCAAATGTCTGGAAGAAATGAATGAGTGGATAAACAAATAATATGACCCAGTATACCACAGCAAATAGGTAAATCACTGGGAAAGAAACAGAGAAGTATAAAATAATTTTCTGATTCAACATTAGGTTGGTAAGAAAGGTAGCAGCAATTTTTCATGGTATATTTGCCTTTTAAAATAGTCCATGCATGTTTACAGTTTAAATGCTTCCAAAAGTCATTAAAAGGTTGTTATATTGAATTGATTCTCCATTTCTGTTTGTAAAGGAATTTTTAAGTGTATTCCATTTGTAAAGGAATACTTAGTGCTTAAGGAAATACGGGCTTTCCACCAAGTCTTAAGCTCTACTTGCCTCAGTTTTATTATCTGCATAATAGGGAGAGTAGGACTTTTTCCTATTAAATGAGACAAATGGTGAAAACTAGGACAGTGCCTGGCTTATAGGAGGAACTTTATAATTGTTTATTGCATAAAGTAATGAATGACTCTTATTTTTCTTTGATTTTATGCTCCTGACTCTTACTGTCCTATCACTGAATTATTGGTTCTTTCAACAAAAACCTGGGTTTCAACTGAAAATTCAGCTTTTAAATATCATATATGTGATCATGCTGCTTTTACTAGGAGGGGTGCTTATTTCCACCATGGTGATATTCATTTTTTTCCCTCAACCTCCAAAGAGTTTTATAGTTCATATTGTTTTCCCCTCCTTGGTTGTGTTTTCCTTTGAGGATGGGATTTAGGCCTTGGTAATAGATATGTTAACTCAGTACTCTCATTGTCCTCAATTTAGTTTCTTCACAGTCTAAATTGTCCTTCATGTGAACGTGAGCTTGAAATACACACTTGAGGTGATGTGTAAATGCTTTCCCTGGCTCAGCTGCTGTCCCCACCAGTATGTGTGGGTCACCTTCACAACATCAAGATTAGGTGTACATGTACCATCATAAATAATGCCTTGTGAAAAGGTAATATAAATGGATTCTGTTGAAATATGGCCTATTATATTAAAATTTATGTTTCGATTATCATTTTTATTATGTGAAACAAGTTTGAGCTTTATAAAGTCATTCAGAAAAGAGATCTGCATCACTGATAGGAATGTCTGTCTACCTGGAATCTATACCTAGCAAAATGAGGGTCATATGAACATTTCTAAGGCTATTATTTTCTTTCCTCCCTGTTTTGAAAATCCAAAGTGAATTATATAACAAATTATTCTTTGAAATACCTTTAATGGTGTTACTTGAAAGTTCTAGCCACAACACTTCCCCCATCCCCTTATCAGAATGATTTTATGATATGCAAATCTAATCACATATTCCTGCTTCATCTTTTTCCATGGCTCCTCCTTATCTCCTGCCTCATACAACAAACTCCTTAGTTTGACAGAGCCTTCGATCTTTGTGATCTTTGTTCCCGATTTTTTCCTTTCCTTTCTCACCTGATCTCCGAGGTCCTAACCTCAAAGCTTATACAGCAGCAATGCTTGTAGTTTCTCCTTACATGCAATGATATTTCTTTCCTCTGTTCTTTTTTCAAAATTGTTCCTTTTCTGTGGGAGACATCATAACCATGTCTTTACCTAAAAGTATCCCTTTAACATCTACTCATTTTAGGGCTCAGTTTAGTTGTTATTTCCTTTGGAGAACTTCCCTTGATCTCCTAGGCTGGGTTTGAAGCTCCTCTTCTGTCTTCCTAAAGTACCTTGAGCTTTCTTTTATATTAACATTTATGTTCCTATAACTCTATAATAGGTGCTACTGTTACCCCTACTTACAGGTGAGGAAACCAAGGGACGGGAGGTTAGGTAACTTGCTGCAAAGCCATATAGCTAGTAAGTGGTAGGACTGGGATTTAATACAAGGTAGTTTAGCTATGAAATCTAAGCTCTTAAACATTATGCTTTACTGCATTTCCTTAGATAATAGAATCTTCATCCATGTTATTTTCCTGTTCAGAAACCTCTAGTGGCTCCCTATGTCTTTTTAAATTCAAAATGCACACTTTTCACCTTGGCATTTAGAAAGGTCCCTGGTGTCAATCCAATCTTTACATCTAGTTGCATTTCTCATTTCTCAACATTTAGAAAGAGCATGGCCTTCAGAGTCACAAATACTTGTTTTTATAGCTCAACCCTGTGATTAAATAGCTGTGAAAACTCTAGACAAGATAACTTATCTTTCTAAGTATCTAAATATTGAAAATAATAAAAATTGCCTTAACAGGTAAGTAAAATAATACATGTAAGTGCTTAATACAAAGTTTGATCATATATAGAGGTACTTAATGTTACTTAAAAATAGTTATTTTTCGGCTAAAACTAATCCACCTTACAGTTTCCTACCTACTTGCCTTTGCTTATGATTTCCCTTCAATTTGAATGCTTCTTCTCATAACTCAGGATGTCAAAATCTAACCTATCCTTTATGGCCTCTTTCAAGGGCAGCTTTCATAGGAAAGTCTTCTTTGCTCCCCTGACCTGCCCCCACCACCTCATCCTGAACTATGTTTTCCTCCCATTTGAACCCTAATACACTTCGGTATGCTATACTTAATGTGTATCATATTTGGCCTGCGTTTGTGTATCTAGTCCATACTCCCTACTGGCTTATCAGTACTTCGAGGAGGGGTTTGTGTCTTTCTTCTGAACCTCTGTCATCCTCAAGTCTTAGTAGAAGCATCAGTTTTGGACACATGGTAACTGCTGGCTTAAGTGAATCATATCACCAGAAGCTTGAAATTGTCTGTGATTGGTACTATAATTCCCAGACCAAGGAGAAAGGAAGGAAACTTTATGTGCCATTCCTGTTGCTTTATATACCTCATTTCGTTATTATTCACAACAATCACATGAGATAGTTATTATTATTCTTGTCTTACAGATGAAGAAACTTGGATCTAAGAGAATAAGTGACTTGCTTAAGTTTAGACAGACAGGGGTTTGCAGGGATTTGAACCCATTTTTATATGATTTCCTGCGCTATTGGTGTTATTTCTGTTTATTGATGAAAAGAGACATCTATCTACTACCTGTAGTTGAATCACTGAAAGTTAGAGCCATAAAACATTATTTGACTAACTTCTTCATTTTTCAGATGAGGAAACTCAGACCCAGGAAAAACAAGAAGCTTGATTAAGGTCACTCAATGAATAAAAGCTAAACTAGGACTGGGGTCTAAGCCAGTTCTAAATTAGGTAACTTTCTAAGAGATCCTGATGCCTCTCCCACTATGGAACAATAAAATGTACCATATTTTTCTGACTATAAGGTGCACCTTCCCCCCACCCAAATTTGGGAGGAAAATGGGGGTGCATCTTATAGTCTGAATGTAGCTTACCCGGCTGTTTACATTTACATTAGTTAATTATTATGTTACTTACGTTATTAAATATTTTACCACATTTTTTGCTTCAAAATTTTTTTTCCTATTTTTCTCCTCTAAAACCTAGGTGTGTCCTGTGGTCTGGTGCGTCTTATAGTCCAAAAAATACAGTGTGTATCTCTTCTGAAATTCTGGCCTCAACCTGGGCCCTCAGCCTATTACCTTCACAATATGAGCCTACCTTATTTTGGTTAATGAAATATCACTATTAATTTTTCTATCATGAGCCATATTGGAGGTCATAGATGGTGAGCCCAAGCTATGTTTAGTTTCTAATTGTAAATGTTGGAGCCGAGGTACATCTGGTTATCTTTCTGAAATTATGTAATGGAAGAATTGCCACTTCTTATTTATCTGAAACTTTTAACTTAAAAAAAATCCTCTTTTATTTTGTGTATCTTTGAAGAAGGGATTGAAGAATTATATTAGATGATTCCCAAGATCTCTTAATTCTGAAGTGTGATTCTGATGCTCACAACTTAACTTTACATTTTATCTTTATTTGTGTGTCTCTGATTAATCTTTTCACTATAGATTCTATGAGGATGGAGGAGGCTTTGTCTATTTTTGCTCATCATTGTATCACCAAAACCTTCACAAAATAGGTACTCAAAAAATACTTGTCGATCAAATGAAGAAGTCTGTGAGGTTGCAAGGGGATTATCATCTCCATTGGGTAGATTACGAAATCAAAGCCAAGAAGAAAAATGACTTGCTTAACACATTTTGTACCGCATAGAAATCTCTAAGATACGCCAGGGACCGCACGTTTTTGGGCAAACTGCACGCTATTTTTTAAATCATCATAACTACAGATCATAATGCACTTTAGGTGTTGTTTTTCAATAATTATAACATTTTATAATTAGAAAACTTGTGAGTGGTCCTTAACAGATAGCGCGCGAAACACGAGAAAACTCGTGAGTGAAACATGAGAAAACTCGTGAGCGGTACAAAAGGTGTTAAGAGCAACTGCTGCCCTGGCTGGGCACTTAGTTGGTTAGGTTGTCCTGATACACCAAGGTTGCTGGTTTAATCCCTGGTCAGGGCACAGACAAACAATCAGCCAATGAAAGCGTAAATAAGTATTGTATAACAACAAGTCGATGTCTGTCTCTGTCTCTGTTTCTCCCTCTCCCTGTCTCTCCCCCTCTCACTCTCCTTTCCTCTCTTTTCCCTTTCTTCTTTCCTCTTTCTTTCTAAAATCAATAAACAATTAAAAAGGAAGTTTGAAGAAAATAGTAAATGTTATTTAGTAGCAGGGCCATTCTGAAATCCATGTGTTCTGAATCTTGGGTCGTTGGCATGAAAAGATAAAGTATTAAAATTCTGAATTCTTTTAATATATCTCATGTCTATTCTTAAAGTCATTACTAGTTGTGAAAATTAATTAAGTTCTGAAATACTTATGTAATAATAAAATACTAGTTTTAAGAAGTAATAAAATATAATGGCAAGAATATAAAAACATTTATAGATAATTATTATTTCCTTCCATAAGAACCTGAGTTCTCAGTTGAATTTTCTCCAGCTTCTAACTCTATGTTTAAAGAAAAATATTTTTGAATGTTAGTGATTGATGCAGAATTAAAAAAAGGCAGCAGCTTCACACACTCACCAGAAAGATAGTAATTTTAAAATACTGAAAATACTAAGCTTTGGTGAAGCTGTGGAACAATAGAAGTCTCATACACTTTTAAAATGAGTTGATAGAACCACTTAGGAAAACTAGCCATACTTATTAAACTTGAACAGGTATAAACCCTGTAACCCAGCAATTCTATTTCTGATTATATGCCAATGGAAATACATATATATATATATATATATATATATATATATATATATATATTCACAAAAAGGCTTACAAGAATAGTCATAGTACCACAATATGTAATTGCCTAAAGCTGGAAATTAATTAAATGTTCATCAATAGTAAAATGAAGAAATTATAGTGTCTTCATACAGTGGTATACTACACAGCAATGAGAATTACAACTTTAATCATATCCAATAATATGGATGAATTTTACAAGCATAATGTTGATTGAAAGAAGCCAGATAAGAAAGAGTGCATGTTGTATACTTCCATTTTTCTAAAGATCCCGAATAGGCAAAACTAATCTCTGGTGTCAGAGGTGGAACAGCAGTTGTTCTTGGGGAAAGTATTAGAAGAGAGCACAAAATGGAGAGTGGTTCTTGAATGCTCGTAATATGCTGTCAATCTGAATGCTGGTAACACAAGTGTGCTCATTTTCTGAAAATGTAATTGCCTGTATGTTTATTATAAGTGAATTTTTTGTTTTCTATTTTATTAAAAGGTCAAAATAGAACAAAACAACAATAACAGCTAAAACCAAGGCAGCTTCCCAAGGAGGTATATATTAAAGCTTAATAAATAGTGTAAATGGTAGAGCAAAGTGGAAGAAGAACCTAGGCGTAAAGCCAAAAATATGCTGGTATGACATACGTGAGTGGGGCTCAAATCCATCTGGGGACTCAGGTCCCTCCATCTTGTGATGCCTTCTTCTCAGCATGTGCCCTCAGTGTGTCCTGCGGCTGGAGAAGAGGCACATGTGTGCTTAACCTACACAGCTTGAATGTAACACAGGATCTGTAGTGCGGCCTGTATCTCAGGTTGCATGAGAGGGCTGGTTGTGCGTGCCTCTTGTTAAGTAGTGGAATGGTTTTCTTGGAATCTGATTAAAGGTGATGAAGAAGGGGAACAAGTGCGTACAGAAATGGAACTTACTATTTGCCAGACACCGTATGTACTGATTCATTTGTTTGGTCCTATGTAACAAACCATTCCAAAATTCACTGGGATAAAACAACTATTAACAAAACAAAAAGACAACCTATTGAATGGAAGAATATATTTATAAATGATATATCCGATAAGGGGTTGATGTCCAAAATATATAAGGAGCTTATTCGACTTAAAAACAAAAAAAAATCCAATTAAAAAATGCACAGAGGACATGAAGAGACATTTCTCCAAAGAAGACATATAGGTGGTGAACAAATATATGAAAAGGAGCTCAACTTCACTAATTATCAGGGAAATGCACATCAAAACCATAGTGACATACTGCCTCACACTAGTCAGAATGACTATTATCAAAAAGTCAACACAAAATGTGTCGGCAAAGATGTGGAGAAGAGGGAACCCTGTGAACTCTTAGTGGGACTGAAAGTACATATAGGCACTATGGAATACAATGTAGAGATTCTTCGAAAAAGCAAAAATAGAACTATCTTATGACCCAGCAACTCTACTTCTGGTTATTTATCTGAAGAAAGCAAAAACACTAATTCAAAAAGATACACGAGTATGTACCCCCACGTTTATTGCAGCATAATTTACAGTATCTAAGATATGGGATTTCTAGGTATCTATAGAAATATGAATATATAAAGAAGATGTGATATATATGAATATATGTGACACATGACCTATTACTCAGTAATAAAAAAGAATGAATTCTTGCCATTTGTGGTAACATGGATGGGCCTAGAGGGTATTAATGCTAAGTGAAATAAGGCAGAAAGAAGAAGACAAATATTATATGGTCTCACTTATCTGTGGAATCAAGAAAAAACAAAAGCAGAATCATAGAAAAAAGATCAAACTGGTAGTTGCCAGAGGGGAGGGTGTTGGGGGGATGGATGAATAATGTCAAGGGGAATATTGTGAAAAGTTTGCATGGTGACAGATGGTTATAAGACTTAATATAACGATCACTTTGTAAGGTATACAAATGTTGAAACACTGTATTGTATACCTGAATTAATATAATGTATACTAACTATACTTAAATAAAAACATAATGACTATTTTTCATAACTCTTTGAATTGACTAAGTTCAGTTGGCAGTTCTGGTCTCATTTGGGCTCTCTCATGTGACTTTGATCAGGTCTCAGATTCAACTGGGACTGGAACATCTAAGATGGTTCACTCACATATGGTAGGCAGTCCTGGCTGATGGTTGAGAAGGAGGCTTATCTGGGAAGCTAATATAAATGGGCCCCCCTCTCCCTTTCTTGTAGTCAGGGATCCTTTTCTCTTAATGTACCTTTCCCACATGATCTCTCTAGCACGGTAGTTGGATTTTTTACATAGTGGCTTAAGGCACCAAAGATTGTGAAAGTACATAGAAACTGCTAGGCCTTCTTAAGAATTAGGCCTAGAGCCGGCACAGCATCACACTTCTGCTACATTCTGTTGATTAAAAGCCCATCACAGAGCCAGCCTAGATTCAAAGGAAGAAGACTAAACAAGGGTATGAATATGGAGAAGGATGGTTCATTGGAGGCCATTACCATAATAGACCAGAAGTTGGCAAACTATAGCCCCAGGTCAAATCCAGCTTATTTGTTTTTATATGAATAATAATGATTTTTACAGATGGCCATTTGCAATTAATGATAGTCGACATCAGGTTTGAACCCCAATTTAGTGAAAGATTGTTATTCCCCCCAATTTTATTCTATTAATTGTTAAACCTGTATTACAAAAAAAGCACCTTAGTTTATTATTATATTTTATATTTTTCCAATAAAATTTTTGTGAACATTTGTTTTCTTCTTACGTTAGGCACCTATATAATGTACTTGATTTTTGCCTCTATCTGGCCCTTTAGAGAGAAAGTTTGCCAACCCCTGTAGTAGATGTCACACATACACTAACTTACTTGTTTTTTCCTTGTGATATCTCTAGCAGAGAAAGATTATTATTCCCATTTTTAGTTTAGGAAACCAAGGATCAAAAAGACTCAATTTCAAATGGCTCCTAAATACCAGAGCTAGGAATCTCTTAGGATTGGGTTTGGTTTGATGCTGATCTCCATATTTGTGTGCTCCACCTTGCTTCCTCCTCTGATGCATTTTAGGGGTCTTAGGGGAACAGACCATTCAATCTCCTGAGTCTGGGCCTGGTGGCAATCTTTGTCCTGTGGACTGTGTCTTGGGGAGGCCGAGGCCCCATTTTATGCATACTAGTTCTGCCCTGCAGTCAAGGCTAGTGTCTAATTTTCTCCTTCTATATCCATATCTTATAATCTAGAGCATTTTAAAGATAAATTGAGACTGGAGAGTTTCATTGGTTTCCCATGACCCTGTAATTTTTCTCATTGGAAATACCAGGAAAAGTAATCTCAGATTTCCCTATGTTCCTTATAAGCATTTCCAGATGCTCCCTGACATGTGAACATTGTTGAGCCTTAATTTCTCTATTCATAAAGGACTATTCCTGTTCTATTTTTATCCTTGTGAGGATCAAAAGGAAAAGCTTATAGGGAAAGCATTTCAAAACCAATTAAACCCTATGATAATGGTAATGTATCATTGTACATTATTTTCATGATTGTTACTATTGTTATAATTATTATTTCTGGAAATCTTTGTATTTTATTACTAGTAAAATAATGGCATCAGAATCTCCAAACCTGTTTTTCCTTTTCTCTCTTGATGGGAAAATCAGAGGTTCTACACATGGGTCAGAGGGAACCGTGGTCTGTCCTGACGTTCATGCTTTAAGGCCTTTCATATTGAGAGATGAGCACAGGATCTCTTGGTGCTAGATAAAATCTTATGTGATTACAGGTACTGAGTGCACTGATGCAACCTTGTAATTAGATGTTATTATGCTAAGGGATATATTATCACCAGCCCCCTCCATTTGCAGATGTGAGTTGACTTCTGAGAATGTGTATATCGAGGAGAGAATAGACCTCTAATTAAGTAAATAAATTTAACTTCTTGAAAATTATATTTTAATAGGACAATTCATACCACACAGATGACAATTAAAGTTATACTAAAAATCTCAAGGCAAGATGTTCACCATGTTAATGATGAAGCCAGGAATAGACTGATAGAGTCAAAAGCCACAGCTTATAACTCTATTGTGCCTCTTAGCACTGGGAGTTTAAAAGTGGATTTCAATGTGGGCTTCTGTGGATTTTATTTTGCTAAGATTTGGGTGAGGGTTATAAGAAAATGAACAACCTTAATTAAAATACACCTTACACTGTCCTGTAAGAACTAAGGTGAGGACTGAGTAAGCTTTGGAGGAAGTGGGCAGGGCCAGACTGGTGATCCTGCTTCCCAAAGTCTAGTCTTACCTTCACCGCCTCAGTCTCTCCCTCTGATCCTTGCTGCCATCAAAGGAATGTTGTTACCTCGCCGTTTCAAACCACAGAATCGATACAAATGCCTCTGACTGGTTATTTTAGAAAAAGGACTGCAAAAGCCTATCATTTTAAAATTTTTATTTACTTATTAAAGGAGCAATTTATTTAAGTAAAATGAAATGGGGTTGATTTAAACAAAATATTGTTGACAAAATAATGCAGATATATGTAAAATAATCATAAAGCTAGAACCTAGTGATGAAGATTTAGGAAATATACTGGTCTGTCCATAGGATCTTAAAAGAGGGGCACCCTGCCCACATCTCAGTTTCCTCTCACACTACTGGCCTTCTTTTGTGCTCCACTCACTCTGGCCCTCTGACTTTCTTTCTTTTTTTTAAAGATTTTATTTATTTTTAGACAGAGGGGAAAGGAAGGAGAAAGAGAGGGAGAGAAACATCAATGTGTGGTTGCCTTTCACATGCCCCCTACTGGGGACCTGGCCTACAACCCAGGCATGTGCTCTGACTGGGAATCAAACCAGCAATCCTTTGGTGTGCAGGCCAGTGCTCAATCCACTGAGCCACACCAGCCAGGGTGCCTCTCACTTTCTTGAGTGCCTCTTGTGGCTTCCTAACTCAAGGATTTTGTGTTGCTGTTCCCTCTACCTGAAAAGCTTTCTTCCACACCTACAAACATGCCTTTTGTCTATTGTTTCTACTCAACTTTCAGATCTCAGATAAATGATGTTTTCTGAGAGAAACCTACCTTTGTGTTCTAAATTACCCCACTGTTACATGCTCTCAAATAATCTTTCACTCTCTCTTTTTTAAATTTTTATTTTGTCGTGGAGTTTATTGGGGTGACATTGGTTCATAAAACCATACAGGTTTCCAGTGTACAACTCAACAAAACATCATCTGCGCAGTGTATCATGCACCCATTGCCCAAAGTAAAGTTTCTTTCTGTCCCCATTTATCCTCCCCACTCTTTGCCTTCTTCCACCTCTCTCTATCCTCTTCTCCCTCTGGCTATTACCGTAGTATTGGCTGTGCATGTTTCATAAATGTGTGTGTATGAGCGTGTGTGTATATGTGTGATATATATACACACACACACCACACACATACACGTATATTGTTACTTTTTTTACCCAACCCCCTCCCCTCTGACAGCTGTCAGTCTGTTCTATGTAACTATGCTTCTGTTTCTTTTTTGTTTTTTCAATTATTTTGCTCATTAGATTCCACATATAAGTGAGATCATATGGTATTTGTCTTTCTCTGACTGGCTTATTTCACTTAGCGTAATATTTTCCAGATCTATCCATGCGGTTGCAAAAGGTAAGATTTCCTTCTTTTTTATGGCTCAGTAGTATTCCATTGTGTAAATATATGAAAACATTTTTATTCATTCATGTACTGATGGGCACTTGGGCTGTTTCCAAATCTTGGGTATTGTAAATAATGCTGCAGTGAACATAGGGGTGCATATATTCTTTCAAATTTGTGTTCTGGGTTTCTTCAATTATAGTCCCAGATGTGAAGTCTTTAGGTCAAAAGGCAATTCCATTTTTAATTTTTTGGAGAAACTCCATACTGTTTCCACAGTGGCTGCACCAATCTGCATTTCTACCAACATTCCACAAGGGTTCTGCATCCTTGGCAGCACTTGTTGTCTGATGACTTATTAATGATAGCCATCTTGACAGGCATGAGTTGATCTCTCATTGTGGTTTTAATTTGCTGATGGTTAGTGATGTTGAGCATCTTCTCATATATTTATTGGCCATCTTATGTCCTCTTTGGTAATATGTATCGCCATTTAGATTTATATGATTATGTGATTATCTTTCTTTACCTGCTAAACCATGTTTTATTTCTCACATTGTACTCTAGTGCTTAACACACTCCACAGCATACAGTAGGTAGTCAGTAAATGTTTTAAATGAATGAGTAGAAAGGAAATAAGTACCAAAATACATAGCTACATAACAGTTAATTTTCCAAAAGAAATTTATGATCCCAAGAGAAATACACCATCCTTGCTAGTGTCATCTTCACCTTTAAAATAATCATCATCAACCTCCTTTTTTAAAAATAGTATTTTTAAAAGATTTTATTTATTTACTTTTAGAGAGAGGGGGAGGGAGGGAGAAAGAGATGGAGAGGAAACATCAATGTGTGGTTGCCTCTCGCACATCCCCCGCTGGGGACCTGACCCACAACCCAGGCATATGCCCTGACTGGGAATCGAACTGGTGACCCTTTGATTCACAGGCAGGCACTTAATCCACTGAGCCACACCGGCCAGGGCTCAACCTCCTCTTTTTTTTTTTTTTTTTAGAGTGATTTTGAGTCATATCTACTCATATAAAATAACCTTCATATCCTGACAAATTCGTTGAGTAGGAGGAGTTTATTCATTTGCCGGTAGAAACAAAGAGAAAGTGAGGCCATTATTGGGTTAATGGGTTTATTAGTTTTAGTAAAAGGGTCTCTTCAAAATGGTTTATCTATATATATATCTATGTATCTATATATATCTCTATGTATATATATAGATAGATATCTTGTAGCAAGAGACAAGTGTTCTATTTTGGACTTCCAATCAATATACTGATCAGTGGAGGTCTAGCTAGCTAGGCTCAAGGCTGAGGAAGTAAAAGCTGGTTATGTTGCCTAATGGTCTTCTCCATGAGTCACCCTTCTTTCTGATCCATAGAGTTACTCCAGCTTGTGTGCTCATCATGATTATTGGTTCCTTGTCCCTCTTTTTTGCCTTAGTTCAGTTCTAGGTAATAAAAATGTCTTTTTCTTTTATGTTAACTTGTTTTTAATGAATTCTTTTTACCTTTTATTTATTCTTGAGATACCCTTTTTTACTGATATTCCAAAGGTGAGGTTTCCATCTCTGTTTCATTCCCAGAAGTACATCTCTCATCAATTTCTCTTTAACTAAAAATTCACATGCAAAACTCATTAAAGAGGATTGGGATAACTGGAGGATGCATCTTTTACTGAAGATATGGGGTTTGTATAGGTCAGAGTCTTGGTGCATGAGAACAGGAAAGGGTGAAAAACATTTTGCAGGCAATCAGTGTCTGAGCATGGATATTGACTTTTCTCCTCCCTCCTTCCCTTCCTTCCTTCCTTGCCCCCCACCCCCGCCACTTGATCATACCTCTTAATGCCAATGACTAATATAACTTCTCAGGACCCTTTCCTTCTTCTTATAGTTTCCTACCTGCCTCCAGGATCTGCTTTCATTAATGATCCATCCCATTTTCCTCTTCCTTATTGACACTCTTCTCCTGAAAGGAACAGTCTTGAATTCAACAGGCATAATAAACTGGTTTTCAGTCATGCCTTTTATACTTAGAAGTTATATGATCATTTCCCTGAGCCCTGGTTACTTCTGTAGAATAGTAATAATATTACTTCAGAAAATTGGGGTGAGCATTAAATATATGTGCATTGCTTAGTGAAAAGCCTAACACATACTAAGTGCTCAATAAATATTAATCTGTTCTTCTAAGCTCCTGTGATATGGGGCTTTTGCTGTGTACTTCTACAATTCATTCATAGCTAATCAGGGAGATAGAGATGGACAGTTGCTGAATCCTATGAGGATGCAGGGCTGATTTAACAGCTCTGCTGCCTTTGCTTGAGAAGCTTCTAGAATATACTCACTTAGAGTCAGTTAAAGTCATGGAGTCATGAAAGCCTGAAAATCTTATCAGTACAATGACTAAACCTGCATGTGGTAAAATGAACACAGATACAATCACAGGAAAGTCCTTTAGTGAATTTCAGAGCTGTTTTGATTAGAGAGCAATATTGTATATTGGAAAGAGCATGAGCTCTGGCATCAGACAGATCTGGATTTTAATGCTGGCTCTGCCACTTAGAAGGTGCTCAATAAATGGCAGCTGCTGTTGTAGCAAATCTGCTTTCACAAGAGATTGGATTAACTTGACTAAGCCAGCCTTTTTTTGGGAAGATTTCACCAATGTTTCATTAAACACTGGCTTCCATCTAGCCCTTTGCATATACTCAGTCTCCTGGTTTTGAATCATGATAATTGCTTTTGGAAAAGATAAATGACTAAAACTTGGTGTGTGTCCAGAACTAAGGTCAAATATGGCATTTCAAAGCCAGTACAGCTTTTCTAGTTCCATAAAATCTTAATGCCTTTTTTTTGTTGTTGGTCATTTTGAAGAAGGGAAGATATGGTCAATTTAGAGTTAACTTTATTTTTTCTTGCATTTCCCTTTACATTATTTGGTAATTTAGTGTGAGTGAGCTAGAAGGGAGACTTAGATATTTTCAGAGCTTTGGTTACAACTAGGATGTTTTATCTTCTCGGAAGACCTAAAAACATGAAACAGGAGGCATTTTTAAAGCAGATAAAACTAACATTACTGTGCTTCTTTGGGAGCATGGACATAATAAAAGCTAAGCACCAATTATGTTAGTAGGACTATAGTAGGCACAGGGTTGGGTGTCTTAAATGAGCCATACATTCCAACAGTCATTCATTCAACTATCACTGACCTATTTTGTTTGTCTGAAGTGCTGGGAATACAGACACGACACTTCTACTCAAGAAGCCCATAGACAAGCTCATTTAACTCTGCTTGCCTGTAGTACATGTTTTCTCTTGCTTATAGCTGAGGCAAGTGGGACTCAGAGAGGTGAAATGATTGGTTTAGAATTATATGTGTAGTAGATAATTAAGCTTAAATTCAAATTCTTTTCTAATTTCTTTAAACAGACATTTGTGCTTATAGTGTTTTCTTTTTAGTTGTGTCATGTTAGAATGAAGTTGGAAGATATGTGTAGTGTGCAGCTGTAGTACTGTCTCCCCAGGATGCTTTCCTTGTTTTTAGAAATGCTCCTTTTCCCAGTTCAGCCATGTGATTTGGGAAGGAGCTGCCTGAGTCACCATTGTTCATTCAAGCAAAACCAATTAGTCATTTCCCAGAATTTTTCAGCTAGGAATTAAGGAAATTAGGTAAAATCTCCAAGATATAAAATTTGGGGGTTGTTGACCATGATGTTCTCTGACATGTGAAGTAAATTAAAAGAAAAAGAAAAACAAAGTCAACTCTTTTAAAGGGGCTGGTAAAACTTGGATAACAAAATCACACAAGGATGACACTCGAAAGGGTGCCTTCTAGGGGTGCTTGCTTCACCGCTCATTATATGCAGGAGAAATGCACTTTATTTCCCTCAGATTTCCAGAACAGGTTTATAGCACATGAAGACATGCTATTCATTGAGGCATTTTTTTGGAGATGAGGCTGACAAGATTTTTCTTTATCTTATCCTCATCCCAAGATATGTTTATTGATAAGAGAGAGAGAGAGAGACAAAGAGAAACATCGGAACATCGATGTGAGAGAGGAACATCAGTTGGTTACCTTTCCTATGCTCCCTGACTGGGGATGGAACTTGCAACCCAAGTATGTGCCCTGACCAAGAATTGAGTGTGCAGTCTTTTGATGCATGGGATGACACTCTAACAAAAGGAGCCACCCAGCCAGGGCAAGATTTTTTTTTATCTAAAAGTGAAGGTGATGCTGAAATCAAAGAAGTATGCATAACCAAGAGTGTACTAGGTAGCTGGAGTAAGTGAGCCAGAGGGAGAGGCCCGAGTATGTCACCATCTGAGGAGGGTAGCCAGGAAACGCTGAAAACTGGTTGAGAAGTCAAGGCCCACAAGATCTTACAGGGAATAGGAAGTATTTGGTTGATGGAGTTTGGTGGTTTGGGGTCATAAACTGGGTGGACTTCTCCCTCAATAGTTGGCTTCTCAGATTCTTTGTGGCATGATGTCGGAGTGCTGGGTGTGTTTAAACCAGGTTTATGGTGGATACTGCTTCTAACAAGAAGTGAACTAATTAATCTGTTGAGTATTACTGTTTTAAAAGGGCAAGATATTTGATGACATCTTTCTGATGTCTTCTGAAAAATAGGTTAAGAATCTCTGTGTGTTTCTGTAAAGGTAGTTGAGAGTGAGCTTAGCACATATTTGAGAAAGAACACATGAATATCCTAATTTGCTATCTGATTTCAGGGTAAATAATCAAAACTCTGGGGTCTGACTAATTGGAGCAGTGTGAGAAGAAAGGATACTCATTTCATATACTCCCTCCAAAGCTATCACCAGTCTAGAGCAATTCTAAGAGCAGTCCCTCCAATTGCTAATCAAATGAAAGGAATGTTTTCATAAAATTCTTCACTCATATTTGAATAAAAGTAATGTATTTTGTTATACCAAATTTTATGGTATGATGAAAACAGAGCCAGGAGTTGGTGTATTCTGGTTTTATAACAGGCATGATTGACAAATCCTTTGAGAAAATTGACAAGCTAATGTTAATGCAATCTGTTCTAACCTACAAGAGGTATCATATGTAGTCACTAATTTATTTTTAAATGAGTGCAAACACATTTTCCTAGGAAGGAAGCAAGGAGCTTCTGACAATCTCAGTATTCCCAAAGAGAGATGGAATAATTTGAAAAGGAAGAGAGTAAGCTAAAAATTTTCTGGTGTTTAAAAATAAAACAAATCGTTTCATTCCACCATAGCTAATCCAGTATTAATGAGTCATTTCTAATAAGTGTGAGTAACTGCAGTTTTGTCCCCTAGCTTGTATTTTATTATTAATTTATTCTTTAAAAATAAAAAAAGGGTTAGCAACAATATGGTATAGTATAAAAAGAAAATGATTTTGGAGTTCAAATCTTCTGCTTCATAGTTATATAACCATTGGCAATTAAAATTTTTTTCAACTATAGTTTACATTCAATACCATTCTGCATTCGTTTTAGATGCACAGCACAGTGGACTGACAACTGATGCTAGGCAATTTAAATTAAATGCCTTGAGTCTCAGTTTTCTCATTTCTTAAATTGGGATTAAAAAAATTAATACTTTGTAAAGGAGTGCTTTCTTAAATTTTGGACACTAGACCCCTCACTGTTAAAGAGGTATTTACTTTTAGGGTTGTGCACATATAGGGTCCATGCCCGAGACTGAGTGCCTTATTAAATTTTGTGCCCTTGGCATCTTGTTTGCCTCACGCTTGGTTCCAGCCCTGCTGGCTTCTGTGGTTGGGATAAGTGGGAGGGAGTGGGTCAGAAGTGGGGAGGAGGGTGGTGCTAAACAAGGGTAAAGAGATATGCAGAAGCCATATGACAAAATGCCTTGTAAGTTATGTTAAGGAGTTTGAACTTTATCCTGCCAGTAAATAATTTTTAAAGAGTTGCTAAGATATCATTTAAAGAGTTTTCACAGAGGATCCATTTGTTCAGAATTTCATTGGAGAAGGATCATTTTGGCTGGTGGATGAGGAAAGACTGCGGGGTGGGGAGACCAAGACTTGATCATTGAAAACAAGTAGAGGGATGAATATATTCATTCAGTTGAGAGATAGTGATGGTCAAGATTGGTATAAAGGCAATGGAATGGGACGGTGGAAAGTGTAATGCTTGAGAGATATTTAGGAGGTGGAATCACTAAAACTTGGTAATAAATTAGATGTAGAGAGTAAGTTAAAAGTCACACAAAATGTGTGCAACTCTACGCATTGTGGTGTCATACCCTGAGAACAGGGAACAGTGGAGAAATATAACTGAAGATTATGATTTTAGTTTAGACATGTAGAATTTGAAGCACCTGGAAGGCATCAAGTAGAACTGTTTAGTAAAATGTTGAATATATGGGACAGGAATTTAAGATACATAATTAAGATAAGAATTTAGGTACAGAATTGGGAACCGTCAGTGTTGAAGCCATGAATGATATTGCCTAGTAAAAGTATGATAGTTGAAAAGAGGACCTAAAAAAGAGCCACAGAGAATACCAGTATTTGAAGACTTGACATACTATAAGAAACCTGCAAAGTTTGAGAAAATTATTCCAGGAAGATAGGAGGAAAGACAGGAGGAAATCTACACAGCCTCAAATAAGAAAACTTAGTCAGTCCTAACCTGCACAAAACTTACCAATATGCTCCTTTCTGGAATGCAGTAATCAGGCATCGATTCCTCATTACTTAGTTCATGGTCTGATTATAAAATTTGAAGCCTCACCTGTCTCAAATTCTTTTTTCCTAACCTGCATCAATTCCTGGCCTTTTGCTTCAGTGACTGTCTTCATCACTGCGCTAACCTGACCTGTCAGATGCTTGATTTCCTGTAGTCCTGACTCTGTCTTTTGTGCTTTGCCATAATTTCCATTATGCTCCTAGACCACATCTGATTCTCCTACCAGGTTTGCCTTGACTCAAGCAGAAGGAGATAAGAGAGCCCTTTCACCAAGTGCTAGGCTCAGTTTGGGCAGCATTTCATCATCATCATTGCGCGGTCACCTGTAGGTAAGCCTTGGCTAAGTACTTTCATAGTTCCTTTGACCAGTTCATCACAAACCTGCCTAAAACAAGCCCAGCCCCCTGAGCTCACTTGACCAAGATATTTCAAGTAGGCAAGTAGAATGACAAGTGCTTAACTGATATAAGTAAGTTGTATTAAATTCTACCTGAATTATATATAAAGTGGAGAATATAAAATACTGAAGAACATCAGCAATTCTAAATACGCTAAAACAAAGAGAGAGAAGATAGCATATATAAGAATCATTGTTTAATGAGCTTAAAAAAGTTAAATCACAAATTCACACAAATTTCTTAGCATTTGTTCTTCAGTGGAAAAAGTGTGAAAAAAACAAACTTCTGGATCTGGCCTTTTTCTGTAGAACTCTTCTTTCAGAGGTCAAGTTCTAACAAATGCTGAAAAGGATGTTTAGCTCACAAGCTACTCATTTAAGGAGTAATCAGGTTTCTCTGAGAAAACCAGAATGTTTTCTGAACAGATTTTTTTTGTTTATTTGCTTGTTTGTTTTTGTCACATGAATGTTGATATAGAATCTCAAAGCCAGAAGAAATTTTAGAGTACAGAAGTTTCCTCTATAATGACCTGGTCCAGTGGTTATCTAGCCTCTTTTTGGATGCCTATAGTGCTAGGGAACTCACCTTTTGTAGCCTGAGTCAGTCCAGTTCATTGTTGGACTAATCTGATTGTTGGTAAGTTCTTTCTTATATTAAACTGAAACCTATCCCCTTGTAGCTTCTACCCATTTCTGCTTTCTGTCAGATGCACATACCTGATTTAAATTTCATCTCCTCTACTTGTAAGGTTGTGAGAAAAGGGTATCTCTTAATCTCTTTGAGTTTCTATTTCCGCATCTAATAATGGATATTTTAATTCCTAACTTCTGTGATACTATGATTAAAGTGCGATAATGTAGGTTTTCTGTCCTAGGCTTTACTGGGGAAAGACTTCACAGAGGACTTGTTTTTTTTGTTTGTTTGTTTGGTTTTTTTTTGTTTGTTTGGGGGGACAAGAATCCTGAAGGATATAGGAATTTTCTGTCAAGAAGGGAGGGTTAGGAATGAGACAGGTAGATGATAGGTTGGCCCTTTGGCATAGAGAGAATAACATGAGCAAAAACATGGAGGCATCAAAATTAAGTTCAAAAATTTTCTAGTGGTCTGGTTTGGCTAGATTTTTGAATACCTAGGACCAAGGGGACAGAGTGATAGAAGGCGCTTTAGGAAAAGCAAGCTATAGGCAGATTGTAAAAGGACATGTACACCATGGTGCAATCCAATATCACACTATTTCCAGAGGTTAGTATGTTTTAAAGAAACATAAAGAGTAGGCAGCTGGATCAGGATTTAGGTTTAGGTCTTCTGAAACAGTGTATCACAACAATGTAACTGTTTGCACATGTAAAAAAATCTCCTGACCTTGTTATAGAATTCAAAAATATAATTTGCTTCCTTCCAGCACTGTGCACCAGAATCCAAGAAGGACTCTGACCCAGTTCATGAAGCCTTCTACTTGGCTCCTAGCAAGAGAAGTCACAGTGCTGTTCTGTCAGTGAATCCAGCACATTTCTTTGCTTTCTCTGAGTCTAGCCTTATAACAGGAAAAGAACATTAGGGAGAAGGTAAAGGATATTCTGCCCACTTTTCAAATAGGCATGGCTATACACTGTGGTAGATAGTGCTCTGTATCGGGGTCCCCAACCCCACGCCCACGGATCACAGACTGTTACCAGTCCCTGGCCTGTTAGGAACTAGGCCACACAGCAGGAGGTGAGTGATAGGTGAGCAAAGCTTTGCTCACCCTACTGCTTAAGATCTGCCTCCTGTCCATCCCCCTCCCCCTCTCCCCATCCTCCATCAGTAGTTTATCTTCAGTAGCTCTGATCTTTCCTTCCAGTCATTCTTCCTTCTTTTCCTTTCCTCCCACTCACTTATTTTGGCTTGAAAAGCCTGTTATCCTATAGTTCTGCTTTTCTTCCCTTCCCAAATGTTCCCAGGATAAATTTAGAGGTATGTCATTGAGGCCAAGTGAGAAGATCAGTAATGAGATCTTCTCTGTTTTGTAAGGTTTCCTATTGGAACCTCATCTTTCACCAAAAAGGAAAAAGCATTATGTATTTATTCATTCAACATTATTTATCCAAAAGCTGTGATACATTTATACAATGGAATACTACTTGGCCACGAAAAAGGAAATCTTACCTTTTGTGATAATGTAGATGGACCTCAAGATTATGCTAAGTGAAATAAGCTAGTCAGAGAAAACTGGCCAAAACAAATACCATATGACCTCACTTATTTGTGGAATAATGAACAAAAGAAACTGATGAACAAAATAGAAACAGAGGCATGGAAACATGGAACAGACTGACATCTGTCAGAGGGGTGGGGCGTTGGAGGCTGAGGAAAGACATGGTGAAGGAATTAAGCTAACAAATACACATGTAACACAAACTCAGACAACAGTGTGGTGATAGCCAGAGGGAAAGGGGGTGGGAGGTGGGTGGAGGTGGATGAAGGGGGGAAATTTGCTTCGGGCAACGGGGTCACAATGCAGTGTGCAGATGATGTTTTATTGAGTTGTACACTTGAAACCTATATGGTTTTGTGAACCAATGTCACCCCAACAAATTCAATGTGAAATTTTATTTATTTAGCACATAATCTGTACTTCATACATGGTGAGATAATTGGAGAGATTAGGCAATCAGGAAATGAATTTGTGTGTATTCAAAAACTTCATTTTTTGATTTGTCATTTTTCTTGCTCTCATTCTAAAAATATGTGTTTTAGCACCTACTAGATGTCAAACACTGTGTTAGGCAACATTGAGCCTCTGAGGTCCCAGTGATACCACTTAGATCATCGCACATCAGGTTCATGCTGGTTTTATTTTAATTGTTTCCTTTTTATTGAATTTATTGGGGTGACACTGGTTAAAATTGCATAAGTTTCAGGCAAAATATTAAAAAGGAAGAAAAAACTCATGGACATGGACAACGTGATGATTGCCAGGTAGAAGGAGGTAGGAGAGGATATGGGGGGTTAAATGGTGACAGAAGGAGACTTGACTTGGGGTGGTAAACACACAATACAGTGTACAGATGATGTGCTGTGAAATTGTGCACTTGAAACCTGTACATTTAGGTTCATGCTGGTTTTAAATGGTTTTAGATTATTCTTAGGCATAGCTCCTGGGAATGAAACAGCTTAGTATGGTGGCAAGAGCAAAAGAATTCAAGTGAGACAGTCTTAGCTCTCTTACATCTAGCTCTTTTTGAATTCCTGCTATGTGAAGTTGGCAAACTACTTAACTCTCCTGACTCTATATTCATGTCTGTAAAACAGGAGAGACATTATGGCATAATGTATGTTAAAGCTCATGACTCAAATCCTGGGTCATAGTAGGTGCAGCACAAATGTTAGTTATGCTTTCTTCTTTCCTCCATCTTTCGTCTCCTCCTCTACTTACGTATATTCCCTACTGGTGCTGAAAAAACAAACATGCAAAAATTAAAAGCTGACTAGCAAGGATGAATATATCAGCTTCAAGGGCAGATTTGCAGATGGTCTGAAAGAGATAATTTACAAAAGAGTATTTGTTGTTCATTATAATTGCTTGCTCTCTTTCAAGTTAACAAAGCACATTTACATTCATCATCTCATTTAATCCTCAAAGAAAACTGTGTAAGATGAGGTTTATTATCTTATCTTCTAGGTGAGGAAACTGAGGCTTGCAGGGACCTACTAACTTCCCCAGGGCATGTAGAAAATGAGAACTGGATCTTAGTCTTTTACCATGTAATCCTTTATTATTTTGCTGTCTCATACTGAAATGTGAGCTTTAAAATCTTTCAGTTTCCACCCAACTTTCCCATTTTCCTGTCTTTAAGGCTATAGGGTGCAACTCCGTTTTTCTTATCTTTCCTCCCCAGTACATGAGACTGATAAACTCCTGAATGTGGCTTCAGAAGTCCAGAGATTAGTCTGGCTGTCTAGGGAACAAAATATGTAACTAATTCCTGTTGCCTTAATTCAGACCATCGTTATATATTACTTGGCCTCCTTCCTCTCCTTGAGTCCTTAATGTTGACATTTCATACCCTTAAGGACATTCTCAAACACTGAGAATTCAACTCTGCTCAAATCCTTCCTATGCTTAAAACAAAACAAAGCAGTGTTTCCCCATCTCTCTCAGAACTGAAGTACGAACAGCTGGGGCTACATCAGGGCTCCTCCTTTTCCATCACCTCCTCATAAAGCATACTGCCTGTCAATAATACTCATCTTGTCTTACGGGCCATTACAGGTGTTTTCCCTTCCTTCTACAAGTTCCTTCCTCCTCTTCATCTCTCTTGGTGCACCCCTTTTTTTTTTTTTTTTTTTTTGCACTTCAAACACTGGGTTGGATTAGATGACCATCTACTAAATTATCACAGAATTCCTCCCTATGTACTGTCATAGCTCTTTTCACACTATATAATAATTGCAAAATTTTTATGTCTGTATGCCTTGAGTGCAGGGCCCTTTCTTTTATTCTCTTCTATTCCTATTGCTACCTGACAGTTTTTCATCCTCAGTATAATAAGACCTGTAGATTTTGGGTAGTTGTTTGTTATCAAGTTGAGATAGTTTTCTATTTCTATTTTTCTGAGAATTTTCCTTAACAATGGGTGTTAAATTTTGTCAAATGATTTTTCTTCATCAGTAGATATCATCATGTGATTTTTTTTTCCTCTTTGGCTTGTTAATATGGTGAATTACATTGACTGGCTTTTGAATATTGAATCATCTCTGAATAAATTCTACTTGGTTATGGCATGTAATTATTTTTCTTATTGCTGAATTCTTTTTGCTAATATTTTGTTAAGGATTTTGTGTGATATTTATGAGGCATATTGGTTTGTAGTTGTCATTTTTTGTATTGTCTTTGCTTTATTTTTATATCATATTGAAATAGTAGCTTCATATAATGAATTGTGAAGTGCTTCCTCCTTTTCTATTTTCTGAAAAAGATTGTGTAGATTGGTGTTAATTTTTTTTCAAACATTTGATGGAATTCTCCAGTGAAATTTTCTGGGAATAGAGATTTTTTTAGGAATATTAAAATTACAAATAAAATTCTTTTAATAACTATAGAGCTATTTAAATTATTTCTTTCTTATTGTGTTAATTGTAGCAGTTTGTATTTTTCAAAAAAAAATGACCATTTCCTCTACTTTGTCAAGTTTATGTTTGTAGAGTTGTTCATAAAATTCCCTATTTTCCTTTTTATATCTACATGGACTATAGTGATATATTCTTTTATTTCTGATGTTGGTAATTTGCATCTTCTTTTTATTTCTTTGTCATTCTTGGGAGGTGTTTATCAACTTTATTGCTGTTTTCTAAAGACCGGGCATTTGTTTCACTGATTTTTTCCATTATTATTTTTTGTTTCAATGTCGTTTGTTTATGCTTTTTATCTTGTTATTTCCTTATTCTGCTTGCTTTGATTTTACACTTTTGCTTCTTTTTTCCCCCATTTTCATGAGGTCAGAGCTTTGATTTCTCATCTGATACTTTTTTCTTTTCCAGCGTGTGCATTTAATACTATAAAATTGCCTTTCAGCATTGCTTTAACGATATCTCATAAAATTTGATAAAGTCTATTTTCATTTTCATTCAGTTAAATGTATTTTTAAAAAGTTCTCCTTGAAAATTCCTTTTTGTCCCATAGATTATTTATAACTTTGTTTTTTGGTGTTTAACTGTTTGGAGATGTTGTTTTCTTTCTATTAATGATTTTTAGTTTAATTCTATTTTGATAAGCTTTATTGGATATAGGACAATTCTTTTCTATCAGAAATAAAAATATGCCATTTCCCTCTGGTTCTTATAATAATTCTGCTATAATTCGTATTCTTTTACCCATGTAGATAAGGTATTGTTTCTTTGTCACTATTTTCAAGGTTTTTTTCTTTGTCTTAGTTTTAAGAAGTTTTATTATGGTGTTTCTTTGTGTTAATTTCTTTGAGTTTATTCTGCTTGGAGACTGTTCAGCTTTTCGCACCTGTAGGTTTATGTCTGTTGTCAAATTGAGGTATTTTTCAGCCATTATTTCTTTCAGTACTCTTTCAGCCCTGCTGTATTTCTTCTGTTCTGGGACTCTGGTGACAGGAATATTAGATATTTTGTTATAGCCCCATAGGTCTCTCAAGCTGTGTTTACTTTTTTCCTACTTTGTTTTCTGTCTGTGTTAAGATTGAATAATGTCTATTGTTGTATCTTTCAGCTCACTGGTATTTTTCCAGTCTTCTCCATTCTGATGTTTAGGTCATTCATTGAGGTTTTTTTTTTTGAACTTCAGTTATTGTATTTAAAAAAAATAAAATTTTTATCTGATTCTTCTTATATCTCCCATTTCTTTTATGATACTTTCATTTTCCTTGCTGATACTCTCTATTTTTTATTTGTTTCAAACATGGTTATAATTGCTTTTTGAAGCATTTTTATGATGGCTGCTTTAAAATATTTGTCAGAAATTCTAAACAGCTGTCATCTCCTTGTTAGAATCTACTGATTTTTTAAAATCCCATTTGAAATTTTCCTGGTTCTTGGCACGATGATTAATTTTTCTATTAAAACTTTAATGGCAAGTTAAAATTTTGTGTATTATGTTATGAGACTCTGGATCATATTTAAATCATCTGTTTTGGCTGGCTTTCTCAGAATATATTCTGAATGAAGGGGACTTTTGACGTCTTCTTACTGCCAGATAGGAGTAGAAGTCCATGTTCATCACTTGGCCTCTGTTGACACTGCAGCAGAAGAAAGAAGCCCTTATTACGTTTGCATGGGGGTCTGGGCTGTGATTAAAATCATGATTCAACACAAAACTACTGTGGCGCCACAGCAGCTAAGAGCAGGAGGGGCTGCCTATTGTGCCAGAGTGAGTGTAAGTCCAGGTATCCCACACTGTCTCTGCTGATACCACAGGGGGGTAGGTGGATGGCAGGCCTCGTTACTGCCCAGCAGGGATGAAAATCTCCGCACCCCCCCTCAGCCTTGCATGGCACCGTCCTGGCAGCGGGGTTGGGGCCCCTTGATACAGCCTGGAGAAGGTGGACATCTCGGCTTCTCCCTCAGCCCTTTATGGCAAGGTATGGTGGGCCACGTTTTTTCCCTGTGGTATTTGTCTATAGTAGGACATTTATTTTCTGAAAGTCTTCTGTAAGGTTAGGCTTTGTCCTTTCTAGTTATTTGCCTAAAGAGAACAATTAAAAAAAAAATTGGCTGTACCTGTTGGCATTTTAGGGGTTTTAGCTTTTCCAACACCCATTTCTGGCATCTCTGAGGCAAAAAGAAAACTCATGGAACTTAACACAATGTCATTCTTTTGAGTCTTGAAGTCACTAGTCAGTCTTCTGTTTTTTTCCATACTTAAGAGTGTTCTTATGTTTGTTTTATGTATAATGTCCAGGATTTTTAGTTGTACTTAGCAGGAGAATTAGGGAAACATATTGTACTCCATTTTCTAATTCTTTTAAGGCTCCTGAATGCTTAAAGAGGAGCAAGACAAAAATAAAGAAACCATTTGAAAGATTCTGAATGGAGATAATACAAATGGGGTTGTAGAGGTGCTCATAGGGACAAAAAAATCATTTAAATATTAGATAGCTATTGCATTTACAAAACTAGATATAGCTCTGAATTTTCTGGATATGAAGGCAGAAGGAACAATGACTTTTCTTTGTTTCCTTGTTTGAGAAAAGGAAGCAGATCTGTTGATTGAGAAAGAATTTTTATTTAGCCCAACATTTTAGAAGGGATTATTATGTGTATTCCTTAAATAAGAGGCTTCGTTGAATTTCATATTTGGATGTTTAAATTAGGATTTTAAAAATATAAGGTTTCTCATAGGTGAATGCTTCTTACACTAGTTATATATACAGGCTGAAGGCATAACTTACTCAGTCATGACACTTCTAATGGTAGTTAAGCTAATAAAATTAAAATATGCATACAATTTTATTGTTTAGAGGTCAGAGACCTCAAGGAATGGATAGTAAATCAGTTCCTCTTGTCTTTTTCAGATACTGAATATCTTAATTAAGTTTTGACATGAGCGTTTGGCAAGGGCTGACTTGCCAGAAATTGTCAAGTTAGTCTCTTTTTAAAAAAAAATTACAACTTTTATTTATTTTTTTTAATACAGATTTTATTTATTTTTAGACAGAGGGAAAGGGAGGGAGAAAGAGAGGGAGAGATACATCAATGTGTGGTTGCCTTTCACATGCTCCCTACTGGGGACCTGGCCCACAACCCAGGCTTGTGCCCTGACTGGGAATCAAACCAGCGACCCTTTGGTTTGCAGGCTCAATCCAATGAGCCACATCAGCCAGGGCACAAACTTTTTTTCAAATCCTCACCGGAGGATATGTTTATTGCTTTTAGAGAGAAAGGAAAGAGAGAGATATTAATGTGAGAAACATCGATTGGTTGCCCCCCACATATACTCCAACTGGATATCAAACCCACAACCTATGTATGTGCTCTGACCAAGGATGGAACCTACAACCTTTTGGTGCATACTACAATGCTCCAGTCATCTGAGCCACCTGGCCAGGGCTCAAGTTAGTGTCCTTGATGAGTTCACAGAGTAATTGTAATCTGATCTATTATTTCAAGGACATCTATAATGCATGTTTGATATAGATATTATTCTAATACTCATATATCTGGAACATAATTCTCAGTTGAAATAAATGTTCTTTTTCAGAAAAAAACTTTTGATCTATAGAGGATGCTATGGGTGGGGTGTAGTTCAAGAAAAATAATGTTATAGAATATCTACTATGTTCAAAAGATTTACTACACATTCTATGTATATTCCTTGACTTTTAAAATTACACTGTAGAATAATTATTATTATTCTCACTTTATAGCTAGAGAGACTGAGACGAGGGGAAGTTCAATCCTTTGCCTAAGGGTGCACGATTGGGAAGTGTCGTAGTTGGGATTCTACTTCCAGTCCTGTTTCCTACTCCTCCCCTATGTGGACCCTATGATTCAGCCACTCTGCTTTATTGAACATGAAATTGAAAGAGAAAATGGATGTGAAATGTTTGTCAAGAAGGAAGAAAATGGAGGTGTAAACACATAGAAAACCTCAATTCAGTGAGTTCAATTTCTCAGAGTCAATTTAAATGAAAATTATGAGAAAGGATTTCAAAAGTTCTAGTTTAATGATAATTTAATCTTTCTGTGAATTTCATTTTTCCAACCTTTGTTTGGCTTAGCAAGAATCATCAGTAATTTGTAGTACTTAAGGGTGCTTTACGAGATGTTAGAGTTTGGTCATTTTTGGTTTAAGTGTATATTGCCAAAATGTGTGTGTGTGTTTTTTATAGTGGAATTATTGAAAAGAATTTGATAATGAACTAGCTGAAATGTAGATCCTCAAAGCTTTATGCTCAGAGATCATCTTGGTTAGCCCAATCTTCTGTTTGATCAGTAGAAAGCTGATACCATGGGAGATTATGTGACTTAACCAAATTCTCATAGTGACCAGCAATAAAGCTGAAACTACAGCCCAGTCTGTCTGAACCCCAATCCAATATTTCCTATTAAAAACAATCTAAAGACTTTCAGAATAATTCTTTTTGTCTAAAGATAAGACTTTGTCTAATTTTAAATGTCATTTAAATTTTATAATTTCTTGTTCTTATTAGGTTAATATTTTGAAGTGCTGTAATTCAGTTGAAGAATAGGAAACTATAATTGAAAAGCACCAATTGTCTTACCTTGAAGGACCTTATATAGTATAAAGTCCACTCAACTGTGAGCTCCTAGGGGAAAGAAACATATCTCAATTATTTTTTTAATTTTCAGCACCTGGCTTAGGGCCTAGTTGAATTTTGGTTGAATGAGTGAATGAAGTCCACATGAGTCATAACACTAATATTGAAATTGAAGAAGACTTTAAAAAATCATCTAGCCCAATACCTTAACTTTAAATACGAGGGAACACATAACAAAAGTATATAACTTATTGTCATACAAACTAAAAATGTAACACGTTTATACATATTTTTTCATTGCAAAAAAATTTCCCTTTTCAGATTATATTTAGATTTAACAATAATTTTGTATTGCACAACTCCAGAGGAAACTGTTCATCTTATAGTTTATGTGACCAGTGTTGCCATAGCGATACACAGTGGCTCAGTACTTGAGGCAGGTATTGTTACCCCTGTTTTATAGAGAAGGGAACAAGCCTAAAGGGGAGGTAACTTATCCAAAATCAGACAAATGAAAAGGACTCTTGTTTTCTTATAATTCAGTACTTTTTATCTTATGGCATTTCAGTCTGAAATATGTCATTAAATCCTTCATGCCTAATCTCATAACACCTTCTAGACAAAATCTAAAGACCCAAGCACACACATTGTTCATAGCTCTGTTCCTGAATCTGCCTATCCTGATCTTTGAAATTTGTTCCCACTTTCCCATTTCTAGCATTGCTTTTTGTACAATATATGGATCACACTCTCTTTGTAACTACAACTTTGCTTGCCTTCATCATCGTTTTTCATCTACCTTTGGCTGTCTTCACAGTTTAACCCATTCCCTGTCGCTTCCTTAGTTCCATCTACCCCAGCAAATAGCTTCACTGTCATGATTTGCTGTTAGACATATCATTTTTCTTTCTAATTGATGAGTTGACAAGATTTCTCCTATATATTCTCCAACTTTTTCTGACTTTCCTTTTCAGGTCCTCCCTGAGAATTATCTTGCACCTAGCACAATTTTATTCTCTGCATGCTGTCTCTGGGTGATTCATCTCTGCCCGTCACACGGGGTGCACGCCAACACCTACACACACAGGTGAAACTGCTTCAGTGATATATTTTAATTACAGATTTAGTCAGAAGTAATTAAGCCTTTCTGTAATGGGGATGGGCACAGACTTTTAAAAATTCATGCCGTTTCAGATGTCCCATGTGTGGTTTGTGCCACTGTGGTTTACAGAGTAAGAAGGAGCCCCTAGTGTAGTTAGATTAATTAATAGAGAATAAACTTAATGGAGCCAGAAAAGTGCAAAAAATGGTGCTTTCCCCCCTATATCTCATGCAGATGGAATAGCCATCCTGGGATTACGGCAGGGGATGGCAATTGCATTTTAATTACAGGGCTGATGGTTTCGGTGCTGCACCAGATGGAAGGGCCTTTTTAGGGAGAGGCCCACTCACTGCCTTTGTCGATTTTCCTTCTGAAGCTGGTTAACAAAACCCGACAGGAGACAAGAGTGATGAGATTACTTTCTGATCCCATGGATTTATTCCCTCCTCTGTTGCTTTACTTGTGAGTTCAGTCAGAGACAGTGAAAGAGGTGGTCCTTCACACACTTTAACAAATGAAGGAGAAAGGATGAGACTGGAGGAAAGGAAAGATCTGTCTTCCTCTTCCTCATTCCCGAGGATCCTTGTGGTTTCTTTATTGGCTAAAAACACTTTCACTTCCATTATATCCCTTAACCATTGTCAAAATTCAGTAACAAAGCTATTGTTATCCTCATTTTAGTAAAACGAGAACTGAGATTAGGACATTTAAGCTTTTGAGGCAATGCTAAACTAAAAGAGCTATTTGTTCTGTAGCTCTCCAAAAACATAGAGCTTTGGATCTAGAAACCCTCCAACGTTTCATCTCACTTGATGGAAAAGGAAACTAATACTCAGGTGGTGTAGTGGAGGACAGTGTGGGATAGTTGAAAGAGCATGAGCTATGGGACTAGTACTGGTAAAGTGTCAGTTCTGCATTTATGTCTTTAGAATCTGGGGAGAGGTCCACTCGCCAAACTTCTTCCTTTGCTCTGTAAAACCAATATTGGATGGGATGAAACAGGCCCCTCCAGCCTTGAGTCCTCTGCTACCCAGAGCACAGGCTAGGAGTCTCTTTACCTCTTCTGCATGTGGGTGCCAGTGGCTTAATTTTGGAGACCTGAAAAGTTTTAAATTAATCTCAAGAGGGTAGACAGAGGAGTGTGAGTACCAAATTGGAGTTAATGGAGGCCAACACTTGAGGAATTTTTTGAATGTTATTACACAGGAAAATAGCCAGTAGAAACATTGGGAAGCCACTACTTATCTAGAAATGACAATAATTCAGGCCCATTAACCTGGGATTGATATGAAAATTTGATTTTCAGGCACCAAATACCTTGTGAAGCCTGGGAATACAGTTCTGAAGCAATGAGATGAGTCATTAGGAATCATCTCAAGTGTTTTTTGCCTTCATCTAAACTGATTTAGTGGTGCTCGTCCCTCAAAATCTCCTCCTTCAACTTTTTCTCCTTCAAAGAGAATCATTTGTTACCTTCTCACTGTAATTAGATGGTTTGAGGGGGATAAACATCAGACCTTCACAGTTGTCAGGGCCTTGATTTATAGGAAAATTATTTGTTCTAATTATGCAGAATGATTCATAGCTTATGCAAATGTATGATTGATTACCGGGCCACCTCTTTTATACGTAGGCTCAATTCTCTTTAGTTTTTAGTTAAGTGCTTCCTAGGAATCATAATATTATCTAGAAGAGGCTGCTGGATTCCTTTGGTCCTTCTCCTGATGGCCTAGAATAATAACAGTATACCTGTATGCATTTGACAAAAAGTCATCGAGCAATCCCTGTGCACAAGGCATTGGGAATATAGAAACGATGGTCACATATGCTGATATAGAGGGCATGGGGAAAGGACACATCCTACAGCACTTTAACATCCCTTATTTCATGCGAGCCTCAGAGCAGCCTCATAAAATAGGTAATGCAGCTATTATTCTGAAAATTTTACAGATGAGGTGACAGGCTTAAAGAGGAAAAGTGTCCTACCCAAAGTCACTTAGTATAGAAATTATATGAACCCCCTGGGAATACTTCATAACTCCTGGCAGCCAGAATCAGCCTACATGCGTTTACACAAGTATGCATGTGCATGTGTGTGTGTGGTGGGGGGAGTGATTGGGTTTCAATCAGGGTTGAAGATTATTTCCCTGTCCGAAAGGATGGAAAAGGTATATTTTCATATTTCTCAAAATGGTGCCATAGTTTATGTACCTAATGCAGAGCCTGGCACTCTACTTTATTAGTTTAATTTAGGGCATTGAAGGCTGTTATTAAAATGCCAGTGTTCTTTGGGAGAAAGGCACATCTTGATCTTTTGCTTGTCATTCATTCATTCATTCATTTGTTCCTTCATTCAGCAAGCTTTATTAGAAAACTTTCCCATGCTAGGTACTAGGAGAGGAGTGGAGATGGCGGTTGGTTGTTGAGGATGTGCTACAAGCATTAGTTTGACATGGTCTCTTTCATTGTAGAACCCATTGGCTGTCCTCAATATTCCCATTCACTGACATGCTTAACCTACTATATTGAAGTTACTAATAATTCCACATAGCAAAAGATTTTTTTGTGTATTCCTGGACTGCAAACCAGCTGATGATGTGTGCCTCTATTATCTTACTCTAGACATTGCATTATTTGAAATCAGAGACCAGTTTTACATCTCTGTGTCTTCAGTGCCTGAGGCATAGTAAATTCTCAACAAATGTCTGATCTGGGAACGAAAGAATGCATTACTGCACTGTTAAAGTTACCTTTGCATCTTCCTCTTAAAGCTTCCTCCATTCTGGCCCTGACTTAGTTTCTCTTTGTCTCCAGAGTCAAAGAAGGTGTGCTCAGACTTAGAATCCCCTCTTTAATCCCAAAATATCAGCGTTTCTCTATTATTTGTAATCCTTGCCAAAAGTCCCTATCCTCTTCACCCTGTGACTTCTTTAGAGCTGAAGGCATGTAAAGAAGTATACTAATGTGAACATAGTGTGAACTTGGACAAGTCACTTAGCTTTCCTGAGACTTAGTTTCTTTCTCTGTAAAATAGTATCATTCTCTACTTCTTGGGTTGTATTTATAACTAAGAGTATATATTGTCAATTGTTATTTCAAACTTGATCCCAGGTATAAGCTCCTTCAGGAAGTTTTCTCTGTCCTAAACTATGTTAGTAATCTCAGTTTTTCAGAGCTCCCTGGTTTCCCTCTGTTAATATATTTATGGCATTATATTCTCTGATTTAATTTTTCTTTATCCTCTACTACACAGTGAAGTTTTGGACAACCCCACATTAATATTTATATATACTAATACTCACCCAGCATATGTTACCGAGCACACATTCTGTATCAGGCACTATGCCAGATATTGGGAGTTCAACAATGAGTAAGAGCAACACAGCCTCTGCCTTTAGAAGTTTATAGTATGTAGCTTAGAATAGGCTTACTAAATATTTGTTGGATGAATGAATGAAAAATAAAA
>PVJI01013933.1:0-45947 GCA_004026765.1 Micronycteris hirsuta | reverse complement strand
CAAGGCTCTTCCAACAGACGCGCGCGTCTGCCTTGGCAACTCACACACCCCAATCCAGCTCCCTCCCTCGGATCCTGGAGCAAACCGGGAAGCTGCTGCTACTGTATCCGCAGACCTCCGGGCTCCCCGTGAGGCCCCAGTGACCCCTTCCCTCCGAAGCAGTCTCCCTACCGGTTGATCTTTCAGTTTTATGCGCAGTTCTGGTTTCCAATCTTCTCTACTCTGGAATACAACTGGGTGATCGCTCTGCTCCTTAGAAAATCGGCCCGATATCCCGCCAGTGGGCCGGAGAATAGCGATCACGCTTCTCCCTTCTCCGCCGCCATCTTTCTCCCCTTTATGTAAATAATGTTTTACCACAAGATTTTAATCAAAGGCTCATTCCTGAAGTTGAATTGTGCCACATATAGTAGAACTAATCCTAAAATGTAAATTTTCAAAATATGTCATATAAATAATTACTGCATATACATTAGCCTAATGAGCACACAAAATAATATCCTCCATGTTTCTTTACCTAAGTATACTTATAACCATTCAGAGAAAAAATAAATTATCTTTGAAAAATGTGTTTGGGTAAATCACCACTATAACTATAATATTTTTCAATTTAATATTACTATGAATCTGTGAATTTGCCAAGTATTTCATTTATTTACCATTATTTCAACTAAAATAAAAATATTATGTTATTATATATTATACTATTTATATTGTGTTATATTTTATGTATATATTATATATGTATAATGGTTATATATTATAAAAATTAAAATTAGATATTATATATGCATTTTATAGTAGGTATGGTTTAAGTTATTTTCATTTTCAAAGTGTGAGAAATATGCTTTATAAATAATATTCTGATGATTACATGTATTTTCTCTGAAGTGACTTCCATCTATGTCAGCTGAGAACTGACACTCTGCAGAGTATATTTTTCTGTGTTGTCCCACTATGAAGCTTAATTTTGGAAACTGTTTTTGTCTTTTTTTTTCTTCAAACTTATCTCTTCATACATTTTGAAATAACATTAACATAACCATTGCATTCTGTCAGAAATACATGAGTATTAGCCATCAGCCACTCCTAGCTCAGATACTTTAATATTCAGATCAAAATTCCATTTGCAAAATCACTGGTAAAAACAGTTATCAATGTATATTGTGACTTGTGTTCATCATTCTCCTCTTCTGTGAAGTTGATGGTATTATTTTTTGTTCTCCATAAAATGTATGTTTCTATTATTTTTAGAAAGTCAAAAATGTGAATACAGGCTAGAGGTTGTATTTGTGTGTGTGCTCTTTTGCATAGTAATGTTAGCACTCATATCAAGCTGAGTTATGGTAGTTACATCCTCTCATTTAGTTCTTACCACAATATTGATTAGCAATGTCTTCTATATACTTGCAAGTAAGAAAATTGAGTTTTTGAAAGACTAAATAACTCACCCAAAGTCACATAACAAGGGAATTGCATAACCAGCACCTATTCTACATCAGTAACATATTCTTTGTAGCATTTTTTAACAGGGGTAGGAGCAAGGATGGTGGAAATTAAAAATAACTTAAATGACTGTGAGGGATGGGATAAGTAAAGTGCTATATGACATTAATAGAATGAAGGACTATACAAATGCTAAAATGAAAAATGGACACAAAAAATGACATGAATATAATGCAATATGTTGATAATATTAATTATTTCTAGGAACAGTGTTGGGCCAACCTAGGAATGACCAGAAAAGAGGAACTCATGAGGTCTGTCCTGAAAATGTCCTGCCATTATTAACAGAACAAAAACAGTTTATGTGACATTGATGTAACCTGGCAGCCAAGGAGAATGGATTGGAATGTGCATGCATGAACAATGACAACTTCACTATACTGGTCAGTGGGGGCAGCAGGTGCTGATGAGTGAGCCTGTGTACTGTGTGGCCCTCACATTCAAACTGACTGAGTGAGTAGAACAACAAATCTACATCACATTTTGTGATGTTTAAACATTCCTCCCTGGAAACTATTCGGATGATTCAGAAGGCTTTCAGGGATGATACAATGAGTGCAGAGCAAATAAAAGTGTGGCACAAATGCTTCAAAGATGGTTGAGAACCTGTTGAAAGTGGTCCACGTTCTGGAAGGCCTACAAGCAGAGCACCTGAGAATGTTGAATGTGTACAGGCCACAATCAACAAAGATCAGCAACTGACAGTGTGAGAAATACAAGCTGATTTGAGGATTCCAAAAACTACTTTGTCTGAGTTGATGCACGATCTTGGCATGAAATCTGTCCTGGCAAAATTCGTTCTGCAGATTCTCCTACCAGAGCAGAAGGAACATCATGCTGCAGTGGCTAATAACTTGATTCAAATCACTACCAATGAACCAGATTTCCTCAAAAAGGTCATAACCAGAGATGAATCATGAGTGCTTACTTTGAAGGGGACTAAGGTGTCATTGTCCTATTTACATTTCTTGTATCTTGTATCTTCTTCAGTAAATGTCTCTATTTTTTGTATTATGTGGCTGGATACTTTCTGAACAGGCCTAATATATGTGTGCTCGTTTTTATACATATATTACTCTTACATGGGTATATGTATTATTTTTATCATAATATCTATGTTATTTTTATAATACCTGCCATTTTTATGGTTCAGTATAAAAAAGGGAAAAGTCCTGCATATTTAAAACTTCTGGTTCCACAACCTTTACTCTTTCCATTAAAACACAATGCATCTAAATGCTGTCCTTCCTTCTGGTGAGCTATAAACAGTTCATACCGGGAAAGAAAAATGGTTCTGCTAATTCAGCCTGACAACTGGCTCTATGTATGACAGCACTCAGGCTGGGCAGTGGACTCTCCTGACAACACATTAGCAAATGGAAATCAGTTCCTTCGCAGTATGGGTGACTCATTCCTTCAACTTAGTCATAGTGTCACTTGTGATTGAACTACCCTAATAAAAGGAGCATATGTTTTCTTCTCACTCGATGTTAGTGACTCTAAGTAATTAAAAGCTGTGAAATTAAAAAATTATCATTACGATGTCCACGATGTTCTCGTCGATTTATTAGTTGATGTAGTTATAATAAATAGTCCTTTATTTCTAAATAGAGAGATTTAAACTGCACAGGCTGTTTGCCTCAATTTTGATTCTACACAGAGCTAAATTACTGAAAGCAGACTGCATTGCATCCTGTTTCCAATTCCAAGTAAACGTTCAATGCTGTGACATAGTAACCGTGTCAGCAATTCAACTGGCTTTGAAGTTAATCTGGTATTTGATTCAGAGAAGGTCAGTTCAAGCACAGGCTGAAGAAATCTTGCTAGGAATAGAAGGGCCAGTCTAAAATTATGTCAGAGAAGGAATTTAAGTCTAACGTGAACAAAAAAGAATTTATAGCTCTTAGGTAATTGCATAGTATTGCTGGTGATTTTCCAAAATGACCTTGTTCTAATTATAGAAAGACAAAGTAATACATAGAGGCATAATTTAGATCTAGGACATTAGTATTCAAAATAACATCTTAAAAATTGCATTGTGCTAGTTGTGACCAGACCAGGAAATGAGCTTCCTACTGGCTTCCTATCCATAACACATTCAGTTATAAGCCAACTTGCTTTAAGTCCCTAGGAAGAGGCACAGTGCCCCAGAAATGCTCTTTTCACATATCTGCTGTATTACATAGAAACATAAAGAGCCTCGTTTCTCACTAAACCTTCTGAGTGTAGGAGCTCTGAGAAAATTTCCTTTTTCATTCCCTTCATCTCAGTGCAGAAGTACATCAAGTGTGTATCATACCTTCTCAACCACTAGACAGGAAAAAGAGAAGACAAGACAGAAGAGAATTTTTACATTTTATTATTTCTCTGACCACTTTAGTTAGGAATTTCATCTCATTTTAAGAGTAATATGAACATTTTGTTTTTATAGTAATTGCTACCAAATGTGCTGTTTAACCAAATATCTGGTTCCTTTAACAATTCTGTCCAATTCTGAAACTTTACAGTCATTTTCAGTAGAAAGTCTTTTTCAGTTAAATATTAATTCTGTTCATTTTAAGGTGCAATCTAATTTTAAGTGTCTCCTACTCAGAGAAAGCTAGTCTGGTCACTGGTGTGCATTGGGTAGAGACGAGGACAGCTGAGTCTGCTGTCTTATTTCCCGTTTGTATATCCTTGTCTTCTGGTGCTGGAGGAGAAAGGAGAGAAAGGGAAAATAGGCTTGCTTTCCATCATGGCCTGTGACAGGTTCCAGTCCCTTTTTGGTAACCATTGCTGCTGATCCAGCTCAGTGTAGACAGGCGCTCATGTGAACTAGCAAAGACAAAAACTGCAGTACTTAACTAGCCATCGTGAACTCTGGTGACACTCATTTATCTGCTGACTCCCAACTTTAAACCCAAACCTTATTCCATGGATAAATGGGATTTTTCTCCCCGCAAACTATGAAAACCTCTGGCTAGCTTATATCCCTGAATATTACTTATTATCTTAGTTCTCAAATCTGGGTACTGTAAGCACAAAAAAGGGACTAGAACATAATTAACAAAACCCATTGCTTAATTTTAATTGAACCTTCTTCTGAGAATCAATTTAATCAATTTATTATGGCATATATTTAATCATTTACTCAAAACTTTAGTTGATTATTTCTTTCTTTTGTCAACTTCAGAAATATAATGATAATTTTCAGTGATAATTCCCTTATGTCTATTTAAATACCATCTGTAACAAAAATTTGAGAATAATTTTCTTTTCTAGGCCAAAATTTTGTCATATAGCATTTGAGAATGAAAGCTCATCTTTCATTTCTTTCAAAAGATTATTGTTATCATATGTACCTTTTCCTCTGAATGAATACTATGGAAACAAAATATTTTCTACATTATTTTGGAAGAAAGCAGACTTAGTAATGTTTGCCTACCAAGTGCTCTATGAATGTCCTTTAATAGCTGACTATTGAGTTTAAAGATATTTTCTTAAATTGAGTCTACTTCATATTACCAATTGTAAATATACATTATTTGAAGACTCTGTATTTGAGAGTTTTCCTACTTGCTAAAATGTATTTATAATACAACACTCAACTATTACCATGATTTTGCAGTATTTCTAATACATGTATGTGCAGAGAAGCAATGTGCACCTTCACAGCTGAGGTCAAGCAAGGCAAAGCTCTGCTTTTTTTCCCAACTCTCAAAGAGTAAACAAGTGCTTTGTTTTCTACATTTTTGTGCTTTTTGTTGATGATTTCACTACTGAAAATGCCCTTCAAGCATAGTGCTGTCTCGAGCTCCTAAATGTGGGGAGGCTTTGCTGTGACTTACAGACGAGACACGTGGACTAGATAAGCCTTGCTCAGACATGAGTGACAATGCTGTAGGCTATGAGTTCAATGTTAGTGAATCAACTATTTATATCAAATAAGGTGTCTTCAGACAAAAATACATATAAAACAAGGTAATGAACTGACTGGTTGACAAAAATATTGGGACCAGAGGCTTGCAGGAAGCCTAACTTGGTATTTTCCCCTAGGAGGAGTATGTCTGTGTTCACTAACTCCATGTTCCCAGCAAGTTTATAAAGTGTAACTACTGTGAGTATGACAATCAACTTTATAACTAAATAAACCAAATTCTTCTGATTAAATTGTATGCCTCTTTATATTGATATTGTTTATGTCAACAAGGTACGCACAACTTGACTTTCATTCTTTTCGTGAAAGAGTTAAAGGGTCTGAGCATTGTGAAGAATTTCATTGGTATATACTTGTATACTCTTAAGGAAATGAAAATCAAATTATGATTTCTTTCATTTAAAACTGCTTCAGTGACCTTCATGCCTTAAAAGATGAAGTGCAGATTCCTCAGCATGGCGTAAAAAGCCCAACTACAGCGCAGTCCCTTTTTAACTCCCAAGCCCTCTTTCTGACCATTGTACCTTGTACAGCTTCCGCACACTCTGGATTTCTTTTTCTGAAGCTCGCCAGGCAACGTCAAATTTCCCAGTCTCTGCACAGGCTGTTCCCACTGCCTATAAGAGTCCTACCTGATGCTAGGCTTTCTACTGAACTGCTTAATTTCATCAAAATTCCAACTCTAGTGTCACTTTCTCTGGGACAACGTCCCTGACTTGCCAAAGCAGCAGTCATCACTTCTTCTTCTGTGCCCTTATAGCATTTTGTAGTTTCCTTTTCTGTGCCGGTCCTCCTCATTGCTTTAGGAGCTGCTGCACTTTGGCAGAGTCACGTGTTAGATGTTTGTAATACTAGGGGATGCATTTAGAAAATAAATGTGAAATTCCAGTCTATTTTCAAATTTAATCTTCACAAAATACACAACAAAAATCTATGCATCTATATTAACATTATAGGCCTTCACTTTCAACATAATGGAGTCAGTTCTTGAGGAAACATTAATTGGGTATTGAACACTTCATATTTGACCCCTTCTCAAAGAGCTCTGTGGGGAATTTTTCTTTCACCACAGTGCATGGGGTTTGGCAAAAAGGGTACTACCACCATGCATCTCCTACCACAGAAATTAATTAAAATTAAAATTTAAAATTAATCTAATGAGACAAGGACATCAAATATTTGCAGAATTGCAGTTGAAGCAGCATGAGCAAGAGTGATGGGGGCAGCCTCTGCTGAGGCAGCTGGAGGATGGGTAAAGATGTCAGGCTTCCAAGGTCGCGATAACGCTGTAGCATTTGATATGCATCTAAAAGGAGAACTGAGAAATTCATTCTTACAAAGTGATTACATTCATGAAGATAGTTTGATGGTAGAAGCCCTGGAAAAATCTATTATCTTGGCTATTTACAGATAATAAAAGCTAAGATAAAAAGGAAGCTGAAAGAGATTTGGTCTCTTGAATTGGACCATTTAGACATGTGGTCCAATTCATTCTTGGAAAATATGAGAAACATGAATTCAAGGGAAGTAATGTAATTTACCAAAGGTCACCTGGCCACTGGAAAAGCTAGGCTAAAAGCCAGCTCTTTGAGGTGTGATTTGGTACATTTTATGATGTCATTACACTTTCCAAGTAAATTTTTACCCATTTTAGTTTTCAGCATGATTTGAAAGTCTTCAGTTTTTTATTTCCCTGCTTAAAATGAGCCAACACCTTATTATGTTTCAAAGTTTTTAGCATAAAGTAGAGAAGTTTTAGGAGTTTCATAGATGTCATACATAAACAACATTAAAGATAATCAAATTCTAGTTTTAATACTTGGATAAGAAGTAGAGAATATATAAGATATTTATCTATATTGAAATTTTACCTCAATTGTTGCTATAACTTGAACACTTTAATAATATATTTCCCTACATATTACTTGTATACATTAACATTCTATGCACTGCTTTTTCAAACATGTCTGTTTTATTAGCATTTGGTGTTTAAAGAGAAACATTTGATTATTTTATAACAGTGGCATCTGATCAAATTAATAATATAACAACTCCAAGTAAAACTTAATTCATGATTTTGGGGGGGACCAACATTTTCAGGCAAGTTATGAAGTTCAAAATTCATGAGGCAGTATAACCCGTATATCATCCATTTTAGTGCCAACATTTTTTGCATCTCCATATATTATCTTCTACTCTGGAACCATTAAATGGAATTTGACGGAACCTTTTCTTAGCCAAAAACACTGTCAAGAGGGAAATTAAAATTCCCTGGCAGTGCAATCATTACAAACCTCTCCGCTTTCCAAGTACACACAGGTTCCGTCCCTCAGCAGCTCAGTTCTAAATTTGGTCATAGCTGACCAAATTGCCTTCTGATCAAATGTTTCTTTCTAGAATTTGAGGAGTTGGTTTCGTTTTTTAAGCTATTTCTGTTTTTTTTTTTTCTCGTTTACTATAACATTTCAAATAGTGCACATATGTAATGTGTGAAAATTTCAGTTAGAGCAAAATAGACAAAAAATTGAATTTTTAAACTGGTTTGATGACTAACCGCTAAAGTCAAAGGATAGTTTGATTTCAGAGGAGGTTATAAGTATGTGAATATGCAGATCTTCAACCAAACTGTTACTTAAAGACATGGATACCTGTGTATAGACTCTGTTGAATGCAAAGTACTATTTAAACTATTGTTTAATTATCAGTTTGCATGGGAAAAATAGAATTTGACTAGGCAATTATAAAATTAGTAAATGTAAACCAAGTAGAATAGTATAATAATAGATGTATGAAAAAGGAAATAAGTAGAAATAAAAGATTTAAGATCATCAGAATTAAAGTCTGTTCTTCCACAAAGCCCACTCATGGAGCTAAATACTCTACTATGCTAACGCATTCTGTATATGGTAGGATCGTTTCTGGAGCACGTTTCCCCGCCTCTGAAAGAAAGGTTTTTGTCCTCGGTAAAAGAGCGCCGAAGAAGTCTCTGATAGGACTTGAGTCAGTGATTTCTTAGATATAGCCTTTCTCTTGGTTAATATTTTGCCATTCTTCTCCATTTTTTTCACCCAAATAATGGTAGACCAAGGAGTGTTTTACCTTTTTTATAAGTTGGGATTCTTTGAGCTGCAGAAATAGAAACGTCAAATCAACCAGTTTAAAGAGTAAAGAAATCTATTGTCTCATTTAATAAGAAAATCAGAAAGAGAAGTTCCTCCAGAAATAGTTTGCTATAATCTTAGTGATGTCATGCCAGAATCAGGTGTTTGTCTGTCTGTGTCCAGTGGCACATAGCCTGGTGTTGACTGGAGTTGTTTTACTGAAGCAAGAATTGTACCTGCACAGCACTGAACTCTGGTCAAAGCATGAAACATACTGATTAAGAGAGTACATAGCTTTGTAATCATGAGTTTCGGGACTTTCGGGTGGTTTGTAGCAGCTTGTTAGTGTTGTTTATAGATAAGAGTAAGACTGATGATGCACACTTGGCTGGAGACTCACAATGTGCCCAGAGATTCCTGAAAGGTTCTTCCATGGGGCTGCTTATGTAGCAAAGACACGCTTTGGTGAGCAACAGAGTGTAAGAAACCCAGGCTGGAGATTATTTGGGCACCCTGCTTCTGAGAGGTTCCATGCACATGTCAGATGGTTCCGATCCAAGAGAGAAAGCATTTCAGTACAGCCTTTACAGAGGGAAGAGAATTTGAGTTTGAATCTAGCCTCTCATGACCTCTTGCTGGGAGGAACCTTTGGCTCTGATGCAGATGCTTACTTTAATGCTGTTATTATATTGTGTCTTTTTCCTGCAATGAAAGTGTAGATTTGTAAGTATTGTCATCTGGGGTCTTGAGTCAGGGCCTGTATAAGGGTCACACAAGTGTGGACTATCTCCTTAAATTTTGTGCATCGGCATCCTCACAGGCTTTACTCTAGTCCCAGCCTTGCGGTGCGTCTCCCTGTCACTCAGTCCTTTCTAACTCGCCACCAGTGAGCCGCGCTTCGTACTCAGACTAGCTTACTATTGTCGCAGGTGACCACCCGTGGCAGTGGAGCCTCCACGCTCTCTTGTCCATGACAGTCAGAGAGAAAATTCTGTCTACAGCAGTGAACTTTCAATCCTTCCTGTCATTTCCTTAATTCAGGACATAATATCCTGTCACCAGGAAAACGCAAGACCTTGGATTATTTATTAATCAGGATGACTCTACAGAGTGGGTGTGAAGGTGGGTATGTGGAAAGAAAAAATAAAATAAAAACAAAATTCTGTTAAGAAGGCAAAGAAGACGAGGTCTGTTGTAGCTTGGTTAGCCAAGAGCGTCCACTACATCTTCTTGCTGGCAGAAACATTAACTTAAAAGGAGATGGATAAGTGCAGTTTATAGGTCAAGTGCCAAATACACATAACTAAACTTAATGTTCTCCCGCTTTTCATTTTCATGATTCAATTTATAGACTTAACTAAATAAAGTTTTTCTAAGAAAACCTTTCTCCATTCATGATTAATATATAACATTAACATAATGAAAGATCAATAAGAAGATGTATTATAAGGCAAAGAATTTTAATTAATGGCGCTAGTGCTCACTAAGATGACAGGTGTAATCATTTTTCTTCCACTGATTTTCAAAATACAGAGTAAATCAGGTTATTAAATACTATTAATAAGTTCTTGCCATGGATGATTTAAAAAGGTACTTAAAATAAATCTAAAGTCTTGTTAAAGATGTAGTCATCTTATGTTAAAATTTTACCCATTTGAGTTGAAACTAAAATTCAAATAATGCCTTGGTAGGGATACCGTTCAAATTTTTCATAGTTTTAGAACATCATAAACTTCCTAAGAAACTACTTAGTTTAACGATTATTCATTTTATATTGTACTCACTGCTGGATTGAAGTGCCACTTGTAGCCTGTAATACATACATGTAACAAGGAAAACCAGAATGCCGAGAAGTAGCAGCATGGGACAGAGTGTTAGAGGGGTGGATACGGTTAGGAAGGTAAGAAGACGCAGGAACAAACTGGAGAAAGAATGACTGCCAAAAGTAAAGGGTTTAGCAAGAAGTTACTTACACAACATGGAAATTCTTATTAAAATATTTACATTAACATTTAAAAAATGTTTCATTATCAGAATAAATTCATGCATACCGTAACCAATCAAACAGTACATAGGATCTTAGGATATAAAACAATAAGATACCTCATTTCTCATCAATCTTATTCCCACTGTGTAAAGGCTGTTCTTTTAACATTTGTCAATATTTTTGTAGTTCTATCTAAAACTTTAAATAATATACTAATATTATTCTACTTTGTTGATTTGTAAATACATGACTTGACCTTGTATGAAGACTTAGCTCCCATACACGAGCCCTCTCCTACCACCTATTCTCACTATACAGAGATTTGACAGTTATTTTCTATTTTAGATGAGTATGTATTATTTTTAAAACGGTATATTCTCTTCTCAGACTTCTATGGTTCCCTTCATGCTCAGCATCACATATTGTAATAGAAGAACAGCATCGACTCTTCGTTTCTGCCCCACCTTCTGGTTCCTGTTCTACATTCTGTCCAAATGGAGCTATGCTTTGGCAAGAATTTGTAAGTCAGAAACCGATAGTTGACATTTACCAAACACTATCATGCAAATATGACCGTTTTATTCAGGAACACATTTTCTTCCCCACGAAGCTAATGCAACACACAAGGTGATGGCACCTAAAGCCGAATATTTGCAACATTAAGGTGTGATAGTCTTTTCTCTTTCACTAAGTCAATTGCTTAAAATCACACTGCATCTCACCGTGCTTCATATCTGAACTATGACTTTCTGATAAAAAGAGCTTTCTTTGATCCTCTTTATGTTTCTAATTGATTTCTTTTCTGATGTCATGTGGCCTTTACCATGCCCCTTAGGTTTTAGCCATTTTTCCTACGTTATCTGTTTTACAGATATTTCCACTTTTTCCCAGCGGCCCGCTGATCTGGTCAGAATGGGTCACTCCCAAGGACTCAGACCAGTCTTCCCTTTCCTGCCCTCTTTGAGCTACTGTTTCCTGGAGCTCAATAGCTCCTTTATTCAAAATATTCATGTTTGAAATCATTTTTATTCTGCTTTCATACTTATTGATTGGGTAAAAATTCTAAGTTTTAACTCAACTTTCCTCAGAAATAGAAATTATCTTCTAACATCTAGTCTCAATGAGAAGATGCCTAAGAATATTTTAGTTCTTGTTCTTTTGAAAGTCACATTTTCTTTTTCTCCCCTCTGGAAGTTTTTAAGTTTGTCTTTGTCCTTCGTAGTCCACAGTTCCAGGATATGTACTCACTTGGAGATGGATGACTTTTTATTCATTGAGCTGGATGTTCAGCAGGACTATTTCATGTGAAAAGTCATTGCTCTGTAAGTGGGAAATTATATTATCTCAACAATTTCCTAACCTCTATTACCTCAGTTCTCTTTTTCTGTGATTCCTGGATACGTAAATTTCTTCCATTTATAAAAAAAAATCTCATCTATAAACTTCCTTTGCTAATCCATTCAAATTCTAAGATGTCCACTTAACTTATTTTCTATCCTTTGATCTTTATTTTCAATATTAGTACTCTTATTTTTAAACATAAATTTGCTGTTATTTCTTTTTTGTTCCTTTTTCTAGTTACTATAGTTTTACACTGTGTATAAAGGATATTCCCACCTTTCTTGGAGAATAATCATCGTCCTTTTTTTTTTTATTATCTGTTTTCTCAATAACCAGTTTGTTTGGAAGTCCATTGTCTTTTTTATTTTTTATTTTTTCAGTTGAACTATTTTTACTGAGATAACTGTGATGTATAAAAATTGTACACATTTAAATTATAACACTTGATGTTTATATATAGTGAAAGACCAACAGAATGAAGGTAAATAACATATCCATCACCTCTACATAGTTACCAGCATGTGTGTATGTGTCTGTTGAGAAGATTTAAGTTAAGATCTGTTCTTTTAGCAAGTTTCAAGTATACTATACTATCTTAACTATGATCACCATGCTATACATTAGCTCTCTGGAACTCATTCATCTTGCATAATTAAAACTTCTTCGTACCCTTTGATAAACATCTCTTCATTTTCCCTCCCTCCAAAACTATTCCATCCTCTGCTTCTATGAGTTTGATATTTTATATTGGGTGGCCTTTGCCTTTTACACTATGAATCTGTAAATACATCTAGTGATTCTTGATGGTCTGGTATAAATTTCAAAAAGAAGAACCATGTAACTCTTGTAGGATTCTTCTGTTGTTGTAGTAACAGTTTTTTTTCACAACTTCTCTCTCTTTGAAGAGGCATTTTCATTGTTAGATCTTTGCAGTGAGGGACAAAGCAGGCCAAGGTATAGAACCTGGCCTTCTAACTAAGATCCAACATGATTTAACTTTTGTTTTTGAGGAAAGACTTGTTTCTGCCCAATCTTCCCCCATCTCAAGTGTTAATTGCTGGCACTCTGTGGTTAGGAATGGAGGGGCACACTGACTAATAAAGGAGAGCTTTACACAGCCCCCCAGCTTATCCTCCTGTTTAGAGCCCACTTGCCACTCCAGTCTTACTCACTGCTTCTAAGCTCAGAGCTGCTGGAGGTTTGCCATGGGGACATGAGTTCCCGCCCCTACAGCAGGCTCTTCATAATGGAATTTGGGATGCAGACCTCTAGGTTCATTTCATCTCCCAACATGCCCTATCAGCATTTTTGCATCCTTAATTTTTCTGCATTCTCTTGTCATTTGTCTATCATCCTCTTCAATCTTTCAGCTATATAGGTTTTTTTTTTCCTTTTTCCACATTTATTCCAAGATAAGAGGCAAACCAAAAAAAAAAAAAAAAAATACGTGTTAGTCAGCCATTCTGACTTTCAAAGACTAGGTTACTTATACTCTCAATAATACTTCAAACTATTTCTTAGAGTAATTTATTATCTGGAACAAATTTATAATAGATCCAGCTTACAGACATTTACTGAGATTAACTAATTTTACATGGTGAATTTATATTGTGTTTGTATTATTTCTATTGTGGGAAAGCATTTTTTTTCCTTTTCAGGATGTTAAAATCTGTTTCTTCCTCAAAAATAATCAGAAAATCCAGTTTGTCCCTGTATCTGCCAAAGATATAAAATACACAGCTCTAATTATTTCACCAAAATGGAAAGAGACAGACAAATAAGGCTCATAAAAGTGAGTAGTTGTTGAAAACCCTTTAAATGGCAAGAGATGGCCTTTTCCTGAGATCACCAGAGAAAATGTTATAATGCTCTCTGCCTTAAAAGAAAACCGCATGCTGCAGCAATATAAGGGGCTGTAAGATGGATCTTTAAATCTGTAAGAATAAGTATCAATGTTTTGTCAAGTCTTAACGTCTTGGAATCAAATTAAATTGATGAAAAGCCTTGAAGTTTAAGAACAGAAGTTTTCTTTTTATTTAATAAACCAAATTTATGTAATAATAAGCATGCTATAATTTCAATTATTATATTTCTTCAAGAATTTAGTTATAATAAAAGAAAGAAGAACAAAGGTACTAGACATTGAGTTTAATAAACGTTGAGTTTAACTGAGGAGAGTGAGCCGGTTTGCTTCACCAGGAAGCTACAGCTTTTCACACCCCAGGGGACCACAGCATTGTGCTCCCCCGAGGGGATTAACACTCCTCCCCACCTCTCTCTGGTACTCTCTGATTGTTTTGGGGCACAGAGAGATACTGGGCCATACAGGCTTGTCAGTCTAACTATAGGGCATAAAACCATCCAAAGTCTACAAAAGCCTGAGAAATTGGTTCTTTTGAAAAAGCTTCTGGTCTTTTCCAAGTCCAAGCTAATATAATCCAATGGAACAAAGAAAATCTCTCTCTATCTCCGTGTCTCTCTCTGGACATGCAATGCATGTCCTCTCTCCATAGCCATGTGGCTTTAGCAGCCATGCAGCCCATGGTCAAACGGACTCCACGCACAGGACCCAGGAGGCAGCTTGAATACCACAGAACCAGCAATGGACCACAGCTGGAGACACGTGCTAGACTAGCTGGGTGCTGGGCTGCACTGAGCTCTAATATGATACAGGGTCTCTGGGCAGTGGCTTTTATTTGGCTCTACTGAAGACAAGATTGGACCTTTTCTATGGCGAGACAAACGGGAGTGAGACACTGGGAAGTCAGGTGGGGAACGCCTTAATTTTATATATCATCAATAAAGTTTGCCACAGAACTCCATCTTCTTGTTGCAAGTCTCAGGAAATTATTTTCCTGGTAATATCACAAGAACTCCAGTTTCACTGATCACAATTATAGCTACCACTTTGTGAGAGTCATTTTCTATGAGACACTGTTGTAAGCACGGTGCTTATATATAGGACAACTATTTGAGGTAGATATTATTAATCTATTAACTAATTTGTGTAGGTGGCATAGGTAGTAAATAGCAGAGAAGAAACACTGCATAGTTCTGTCATTAATAATCTGATTGTTTTCTACTCTGGCTGCAGATTAGAATTCCACCTGAGAAGCTTTGGAAGGGAGAATAAGAATGAATGGATACAGGGTGAAAGGAGGAAGAGCTAGAAGGTCAGAAGGAAAGAAAGCAGAAAAGGAAGGAAGAAATGGAGAAAGGAATGAAGGGAGGAACAGGAGAAGGGAGGGAGGAAGGAAAGAATGATAGGAAGGAAAGAAGGAGAAAGAGAGAAAAAGGAGAGCAAGAAATATGGGTCTTACCATTTTCCAAGATTCTGATTTAAGTTAGTTCAAAAATATTCTAGGCATTGGTATTGATTTTAGAGAGATTTTTAAGACATTGAAATGTATAGCCAGCATTGAGAACCACTGTCCTAGATCAGTAGTTCTTGCACTTAAACTGCATGTGAATCCCAGGGCGGGGGTGGGGAGGCCGCTATTAAAATACAAGTTCTAACTCAGTAGATGATTTTGAAGCTATGACCCTAGGCCAAAATGTGTTGGTCATGAGCAAAGTCACTTGTAAGTTACTTTTTATATCAAGTTTAACTGAAACACCACACCTAAGAAAGTCTTATATTGCTAAGGGAAACACTTACAATAAATAGTAAAAAGATTTTTATTCAGTTACGGAAAAAGTATGTATGATTTTAACATATGCCTCATGTAATACTCCCAGAAGAGAATCATTAGTTAAAGTTTCTGGGTTTAGTCAGTAAAGCAAGAATGAAAAAGTTAAAGGTCTTGAAATGTGAGATGTGTGAGGAGGAGGGATATTGAGAACACTGGAAAAAGTATTGTCATCAAATGGGTGGAAATCCACATTTACACTGAGACAGGAGGAATAGCAGATGCCAATTAATATTTATTCTAGGGTATGCAGGATACTGAAGGCATTTTCTCTTGATGACCCCTGTTAGTTCTGTGACTTAAGAGCAAAGTGATGTTTATGTGAGATAAGAGAGCTTATAGAATTTTGAGGCTGAAGAAAAGGTAGAAGCTTAGGATAATTACTGATAGAATAGAAGTATGATCTGAGTAAGTCAACCAGAAAGATTGCGAGTACAGAGAGATGTGGACACAGCACCGCTGAAGACCATGAATTGGTGGGCCTCCTCCCAATTTTAGCGCCCTTCTTAAACAGCACTTTGAAGTACTGAAGTTCGTGTTTGGATTCACATGGGGTTGATGTTTTGTGGACAAAGTGAAGTAAATGAAAATTGATGCAGAAAATAAACTTTAGATAATAATTGTTAGTATTGTGCATTAAGCAAATATTTAAATTATAATTCTAAAAGAGTCCCTTGGAAAGTGTTAATTTTCCATGGCACTTATTAATGTTGTTCAGGCAGACTTCATTTGGGAGAACTGCAATGAGTTTTGTAGTAGAAGAGAGGGATGGGCTGCACTTCAAATTCAAGTACAAGAGGAGATTCCTAAGCAAGAAGCAGAGTGGAGGTCAGTGGGTGAAAGATCACTAAGAGGAAACTTCAAGGCTAAGGGGTTTCATCAAGAGAAAACACCAAGCGTAACAAGATTCTTGATAAAGGCAAGACAGGGCAATACGCTATCAAGGGCGAGGGATTTCCATTAAACGGATCCAGCAGAATTCTTGCTAAAACTGGAGTAAACAGGACCAGAACAGAACCAAAGGTCAAGGAGTAGTCAGAAAGAGGACTCGGAGGAGCCTGACTCGTATTTTGTTAAAGGAGAGAATCTTTGTCAAAAGACAGAAGAAACATTTCATAACAGACACTATTGTAGTTAACTGTGTTGAAATGTGTTAATACTTATTGGAATCTCAGGAAATATTTTAATAAGTCAATGGAAAATAATTAGGGAAATCCCATAAGGTTAATTTAAAAAGTCTAAATAATTAAAATCTGACATTGTTCCTGTAAAAATTCCAAATACTTATTAATGTCTTTATAGAAGGGAGTCAGGTAATTTTATCACCAAGGATACAAAAAGTTTGCAGGTTGTTTAGAAAAAAACAATGTTCACATTTCAATAACTTTATAAGAGGCAGCCTCAGAGCTGATGCATGCATTTCAATTTAAAAAAAATACTTAGTGTGAAGTCACATAAATAGCAATAAAATGGTGAAAAAAATAGTGTGACTCAGTATTTAAAATAATTTGAAAAAATGGCCCATTCTTGACAAGACAAGTAGCAATTAGTAAATAATAGATCAGTGCCATCATTAGTTTTCAATGTTTTCCATCATGTAAACTATAAAAAGTAATAATAGTTGTAAGTTGAAAGAAACCAAAATAGAAAAGCCCAAAATATTCCATAATGAGAACTTTGTTAAAATAATTTGAAGATTGTCTACTGTCTTAAAGGAGGGATTAAAATGATCTTGCTTCTTGCTTCAAATTAAAATGATCACAGTTAAGGGTTCATCTTTGAGAACTTGACACAAATTTTAGACACTAGTGAACACAAAGCTGGGGAGAAATAGAAGATGTCTGAAATTGAACCCTAAGGAGTATACAGATCTTGGTAGACCTCTTTGTTGGATTAATTTCCAGTATCTTTCTACAACACCTGGCTTAAACAATTATTGTTATTCGTTCACTATAATAAATACTAAATGAATTCCTAAAGAAGAAAGCCCATTTTCTGGAACTGAGGTGAATTTCAGAATAAATAAATAAAATTAAAAATACAAGAAATGAAAATTCCTCTAAGTAATTTAAAATCTGTAATTACTTGGAATATTCATAGACAAATTAGCATACATATTTAGTTATAATATGATTTTATAATATTGAGAGGATAATACAATAATACTTGGGTATAAGTTATTATCAAATGGATTAAATAAACTGTTACTCATATGTTAATGAAAACAGAACTATGCACAGACAAGATCCTGATGCAACTGAGATTTTTAGGCAGTTACCCTACCTCTCCTCCCAAAAATATAAAAATGCCTACCGTGTTTGGATTCATTACCCTCCACTGCTAGAAGACGTCTAGAAGTTGACATCCTTGAACTCACATGTTTCCATTAGTAGACATGTTTTTCACATTACCATCAGATAGTTTTTATTTTTCCCCATCTTGGCCATATTTTTAAATATTGTCATGTTCCCACTGCTGTTTATTTTTCATTGTTATTTTATGATGCCGTTTCTGAATTTCAAAGTTGTTTTCTTGTGGCACTGGGAGATGAGAAGCAATCTTTGTTTCCATTGTCCTTAAGTGTACTCAGGTTAGAAGAGTGAATATCCAACAAGGCACTTTAGCATGCTGTTTAAACACTTACAAGGTACGGGCTCCAGTGTTTAAAACTTTGCACTCTTTTTAATGGACATCAAGAAATCACGCAGTTTCTCACATTTCCTATTTATTATGTTTTTGTTCTCAGGAGTCTCTCTATTTATCATTAATTATGGGGAATGCCTATCCAAATGAGCATTCTATAAAACCTACTGCACTAAGAGCCGCCTTCGTTTATATGGCACATTGGACCATGTATCTACTCCCGAGTTACCTGGTTCAGTTGCTGAAGGTATCAAAGTCCTCACAGTGATTGTCAAAGTGAAAAAATACCCTAATCTCAACTACAGGTCCCTGAAAATTACACTACAGTTTATATCTTCACTTTATACTCTTATTCAGCATGTCAGTCCCTGAAAATCTGGGCTGGCATTCATGTGACATTCTATCACATAATTAACTCAGTTCCACATTTAACCCACCAGTATAGACTTGATGCAATACAGTTTGCTATTTGAAAACTCAGCAAGGGCTAAACACACTCACCATGCCTCTGTATAGTCCTAAATACTTAGTGACAAAGTATTTTAGATGCCAAATGATAGGAATATGCTGTGGGGACATAACAAACAATAGATAGTTTCATCCTGAGAGGTGATGATGTCAAGAAAAGCACAATTATGTAATTAAAAGTATGAACACACACACAAACACACACACACACTGCAAAAGTTAATATGATACTCCAGAAGCCCTTTTTATCTATAGTAGTTAAACTGATACTTGATATCAGGAGTTTGCTGGAGCACTAGAGCGGCCAAACACCCTCAAACAGAGGCATTCTTTGATGTGACTACTGAGGAAGTGGGGCCTGGAAACTGGATATCAGTTATTGTTCTTGGTATTAAAAAAAGGCTGATATGGACAATCTTATACATTTTCCCAACTTAAAATTGTCTATTTGTCTGAGAGAAAACATCAGTTCTCAGTTCCTCATCAGTTCTTCCCTTTCCAAAGTGTTGGCTACTCTTAATATTTTGCTCATCTTATATGTTTAAGAAACTACTTCTAAGTATCCATGAAAAATCCTGTACAATTTTGGTAATAATTGCTATGGATTTATGCATGAATTTAAGAAGATTTTTATCTTTGTATATTTTCTCCCAACTAGTATATATATTTTTATTTATTTAGAACTTCCTTAATGTCTTTTATAACTTTTACATTTCTTTGCAAATTGCATTCCTAATAACTAACAGTTACTCATTAAATTTTGCTAAACAAGCATGTGGGTTATGGATTAATTTATCCAATACTTTGCATGGTTCCCATGCTCAAATCTACCAAAAAAAAGTAAATTTTTAGAATATTTAATTTGATGCAGGCAATTGGAGCTTAAATATATTTCTTTTTTTACAATTTTATTTATTTATTTTTAGAGAGAGAGTAGAAGGGAGGGAGAAAGAGAGGGAGAGAAACATCAATGTGTGGTTGCCTCTCACCTGGCCCCCACTAGAGACCTGGCCCACAACCCAAGCATGTGCCCCGATTGGGAATTGAACCGGTGACCCTTTGGTTTGCAGCCCATACTCAATCCACTGAGCTACACCAGCCAGGTCTATGTATACTTCTTTTTTAAAACAACTTTATTGACATATGATTGACATAGAAGAAAATTTTTTCTCAAATCTAATACCTCAAATGCATGATGATCATTTCTGTCATTTATAAATATTTCTGTTTCTTCTTCCAAGCTACATAATTGCTATACTTTTCTATAATCATTCCTTTATCACACCATATCTGATCTAAGAATGACTGACGCATTCTAATGCATTTTTGTACGTCTTTTAATATATTGCTTTGACTTTTTATGGAACACCTGCCTTCTTTCCTGCACATTTCACATTCATTTGTGTGGGGTGAACACCATCCTACAGAGCTCTCCTGGCTGCCACGGATGAGAATAAGTCATCCTGGACACAATCTTGTTGTTCTGGCAGGAAACAGGGTGGCAATTCCCTCTAGTGTGGAATGCCCCTTCTCCCAAATGGCTTTTACTGGGAATGGTATGTGTAGGGGTATACAGCATAGCTCATCAATGTCAAAAGGCTATAGTCATACAAAAACAGGTACTATCTATAGATAACAATTGAAGGAACACAGAGATTTGTCATTGGTAAGAGTCTGCTGGTCATGCTGATGGCAGATGGTTTTTAAGACATATTTCATGAGACAAGGAGTTTACTCCTTATGCCTTGAACTTAAACATCTGGTTTATATCAGCAGGGCTATCACTAGGCAGAGCAAGCTTCAAAGGATGAAATGCACATTTCAGGCCTGATTCCCACAGGAACCCTCGGTGTTAGAGTCAGGGCATGCCTACCACCTGCGCTACCAGGTTTTCCAGGGAGACTCACTAGCCCCTTTCAGAGCCTGCTCTTGCGGAGCTACAGTCTCTGAAACCACACAAAGCAGTCCCAGACACACTTGAAGTTCTTCTAAACTTTTGACCTGCTAACTGAAATTATTTTGCTATACTCCTAACTGCATCATCTGATGTGCTGAAAACGGCTTTCTCCTTGGACATCTCTCATTCTTTTTTACTATGCTTTCTTTCAAAATATAAAACAATGGGTAGATACAGAGAGAGATCCCTGCAATAACTCTTCATCATAGGGAAAATAAAATGCTTTTATTCCCAAATGACTGTTTCTGTTGTTTCATAGCCCATTCATATACTTCCAATTATGAAACAATATCATACAAATTTTCTACTGATTAAAACATCTGAGTTCTATGTCAATTCTTATTAAGAATGTTTTTAATAACAGGTAGTACCTCAGATTTTTGTACCTATTTAAGTTATAATTTAACTTCATAACTTAATGAAGCCCACAATTCTCTGACATTCCAAATACATTTTCTTAATGGTTCTTTTGTTGTCATAAGATTATTAATTTTTAATTAGGTATATTGTCTTTCAGGCTTTTTTATGGATTGGGATTATGTCAATAGCAATGACAACACTGATACAATCTGACCTTAAACAAAATAGAATTTGGTATTAACAATAATTTATCATTTTATTCCTTACTATGTGCTATATACTGTTCTAAGTGTTTTCCATGCAGTATTAATCATTAATTTACTTATTCACTCAATAAATATCTATTAAAGTCTAACATTTGGAGGGAGGACTGTGTAATTTTATGTGCTTGAAATATAGCAGTGAACAAAATAGACTTTTGTACCTCCACCTTCATTAAGTTTACATTTTATATAATGAATCTGGTCAAAAAACAAATAAATACATGGCAGATCATATGTTTAAATGTGCTGCAGAGAAAATTAATGCTGACAAAGAGAATATGGAATTCTGAAATGGGATGGGCAGTGTGATTTTATAAGGCTGGTCAGTGAGAAGGTGATATGTAAGTAAAGACCTGAAGGAGATGAGGGAGTAAGACATTGGCTAATGAGGGAACGGTATGCTTGGCAAAAGGACCGCATCTGCTATTTTTAAGGAAGATTGTGCAGTTGGAGCTAAACAGAGTGAGTGAGGGAGAGAGAAGCAGGAATTTACGCTAAGGTGATAACAGGAGGTGAAGCTTGGATGGAATCGATATCATGTAAGGCAGCACTCCTCACCCCTCTCAGATTCAGAACCCCTCTCTTTATATTAGCTACAGACACAAACAGAATTGCACTGGGAACTGAAATACTACTAAGGTGTGGAATTCTAAAGTTTTGAACATTACTAGTTAACAAACAGCCTGATACTTGTATTCCTGGAAATTTTAGTATATTAAAATAGTTAAAAAACAATTTAGTTATATGTCAAATAGAACTAGTTTCTAATCTCAAAAATACAAATAAGCTTTTAATTTTTATGAAATTGCTATTCCATTTCAAAACAGAAGAAGGTACAGGGCTATTCAGGAATACCCCACATAATGCAGGACTTCCGGGATCCTTAAATCTGGCTCAATAAAAGCAAGTGGAAAGCCTCTAAGCCCTTCATTGTGTTTGTAAAATACCCCATACTTTTTCAGAATTCATCTTAGAAAGCAGTGCCAAAGGTCTAGGATCTTGAAGGAATGTGTATTTTAGTCCAACCTGACATATCTTAAGAAGAATTGCTGTGACTACTTTGGGGAGAATAGCAAGAGAAGAAGGAACCAAAAAGACCAGCTCTAGGGCTACTGCAGTGATGCAAGTGAAGATAATGATGTCTTGGATCAGACCTGTAGAAACAAAAGGTCTGAGAAGTAACTGTGACATATATGTATACACACACACACACACACATATGCATACATATGCATACACACACATACATTTATCCATGGATATATATTTATGGATGATATATTAATATATCCATAAACATGCAAATAGAATTTCTGGTGAATTACATGCGAAGAAGAGAAAAAGAAGAGTCAAATATGAGTTAAAGCATTTTAATTCTTTGTCTGGGATTTCTCTGTAACAACTAAAAGGCTAGTTATCACTTACTGAAATAGAGGTTTTCAAAATGGGCAACTTACAGGGGGGATATCAGAGTTAGATTTATGCTAGGTAGCGAATATTATTTCTAATTACAGATGCTGGACTGAGGCATAGTGTTTAGTGAAGGTTGTACATTTAATGGCACCGTCTATGACACAAACTCATATTGTGACACATAAACCTTAAACCCTATATAAATTGAATCTTAATGTGTTGGATCATAGTAACAAAAAAGTCCAGTGTGGAAAAGTCTTCAGACTTTGTCAAATTGAGATGTTCAAATGATATCATTGAAATATGCTTTTATTTTCTCCTTTTCTCAGCTCAGTTTTTTTCTAGTGACTCTATTTTTAGATATGTCTTCCTTTATGGAACCTAGATAGATGTCATAAATCTAGACTTATATTTATTCTTCCAGCCAACCCAACCCTCTTAACTCTAAGACTGGGCTTGACCTTTGTGCTCAACCTGTAGCCGAGGCGGTGGGATGGTTTGATAGTCACATATCCACCCCCATCAATACACATCAGCTCAGCATGTCTAGGGAGAGATTTTCTAAGAAAAATAGGAGCTGTTTTCAAAAGGTGGAATGATAAGTAAATGGGTAGACAGATAGATAGACAGACAGGTAGAGGCAGATAGACACAATAGATATCCAATAAAGATACCATGGAAAAAATAAGTGCAGACATACATCCATGATATGTTGTCAAAATTTCCATTTAGCCCCTTTCAGCACTCTATTTCTATAATAATAATAATAATATTTCTAACTGAAACTGCCAAAATTTAATTAATAGAGTAATATTAACGCTTACAGCCCTGGCTGGTGTAGCTCAGTGGATTGAGTGTGGGCTGGGAACCAAAGGGTCCCGGTTCGATTCCCAGTCAGGGCACATGCCTGGGTTGCAGGCCAGGTCCCCATGAGGGCCATGTGAGAGGCAACCACACATTGCTATTTCTCTTCCTCTCTGTCTCCCTCCCTTCCCCTCTCTCTAAAAATAAATAAAAATAAAATCTTTAAAAAAAATTAAAAAAAAAAAACACTTACATACTATATGGCCATCAGTAAACGTTATGAAAAGCACGGATACACACACCCAAACTGAAGTTTGTATCCCAGCGACAGACAGTAAGGATTCAAAAATATTTCTTGTGTTGCTAAAGGGGTAAACAAACACGGGTCCTGACTGGAAGCATTCCTCTTTTTTTTCTTAACACTTTAGGAAACTTGTTTTCACATTATTCTCCTCAAAGAATTCAAGGTTTTAAACATTTGAGGATTGTTTGGCACAATAAAGTTAGTGAGGCGTACCGTAAGTGTAGGGAGGAAACGCTCTTGAGAGATGGCCAGAACCCACAGACATCGCCCATCACCATCATGGAACTCAAAAAAACACCAGCTGTAAAAGTTCCGAAGCATAGAAATTCAGGGTCGGAGCATTTTTAGCTACTGAAAATTGGCATGGTTTTATTTTTTACTATTTTGGTCAAAAGGTAATGTTTGATCATAATATTCTCATCAAGGACAATTGCACCTGGTAATTGTTTTAGGATTACATAAGCCTTTCAAAAGCTTGCATGTAAAACAGTTTTCTTTCTGTTTAAATGCTGAGGAAGAAATAAAAGTGTTTTTAACCTCAACCTAGGTATCTTATTTCTGATGACCATAAGCAAAATTTAGCAGTTCCTTCTAAAAGTTTCTGTTAGAGATATATTAGACCATCTGTTCTGTTTGTTCCCTGGTACTTGGAGATAAGTAATCCCTGGCATCAGAAGCAGCTACAACAGCTGTGACTTTGCCTGTAGTATGCTAGTTGTGCTATCAAGATTCCAAAATCCTAGGGTATCATGATGTCTTCCAAGGCCAAATCCATTGAAACCAAGGTCAGCAGATTATTCTCTGAGAATAGGGAAAAATAATAGTGTAGGACCCGATCATCCAGTTATGGTGATCAATTGATATTGGATATTGAAATTGATTTTACAATTAAAACAGAAAGCCTCAAATTGAGTAATGTAGACACACGTCAATTTAATAAATGTGAATAATCAAAATAAGTCAGAGCCTTATAAAACTCTTCTTATACTTTTGTGAGGAGTGTGTAGCAAGCATGACATTCATTTGTTAAACTCTTTATGTCTCTAAATCACATCTACCCAATGCCACTGTCCACTTGACTATTGGTAAATGCAATCAAATCAGATTTTATGGGGTTTCCTCCTAGGTTTCAGGTGATCTAGAAGATGTCCTCTTGGCTTAATATTGAACAACACTTGTCGAAGCCCATGTGACTCCTTGAAGTTGCATGTTTCTGTTGCTCTGATGCCAAACTAGAGCACAAAGATGCCTTACTGTGCTCTCGGTGCAGTCAGGATTCTGGCCTACACACGCCGCTCTGTTTGCTCCCAAACACCTCCATTCCTCTGCCATCCAGTCAGAGGGCCTGTCCTCTAAGACTTCACGGAGCAAGTGCCTCTGCCACAGGAGGAGAAGTTCATCCATGCTCAGCCCTTACCCTCCACACTTCTTTCAAACCAGTGTGAACAGCCTCTGTCCTCTCACGACCAGGATCGATGCTTTTCTAAAACAAAAGTCTGGTGGAAGTCTTCTGGAAATAGTACAATGCTTTCATTCTTTTCGAAGTTCCTAAGTCAAAATGACTATCTCCTGAGGACAGGAATGAGTTTGACACTTTTTTTTTTCATTCCCTTGCAGCAGAGCAAATACAAAATAAGCTACCTTTTCCATTGTAGATGTACTCACAATGCAGGGGAAAGTATAAAATATTTTACAAAACATTTTATTTCAAAATATTTCTCTTCTGCTAAGAAGCATTTTATATCCTAAATCCTCTTGAATGGGTTACTTATGGGTAGAACTGGATGATAAATTATATGCTCATCTAATCCATGGGCCACATAAATTCCCCTGTGTGCTGTGAATTCTTTAACTGTGAAGCCATTAACATTAAGAATGAAAACTATTTTTTATTAAGCTAAGAAGTGGAGTTTGAGTAGTGTTGGCCTACTTTAATAGCTCAGGTGACTGTGAGTGGAGTCTTCTAGATCTTTAGATTTCAGTATATTGATGAACAAAATTTTAAAAATCTTATTAGATATGGTTCATCATATTGTAGGAATCTTTCAATCGGGAAAAATATTAACATATTATAACTATTTTTTCTGATATGCAAGCAAACAACTTATATATTTTTGGAATTAATTTCTATCCAAAAGTTAGAATAGGCTTTAAAATATTGTACTACTAAAAAAAGATTAAAAAAATATTGTACTACTAAACAAGAAATCAGTAAAAGTTTCCTATAATTATGAACATTTAAGACCTTGCCTGAAAAATAAGATGTCAGCTTGTTCTAATGCTACAAAGAAGACTGAGTAGTAAAGCTCATATCTCATTTATGGCCTCTTTTGGGAATGAGGACAAACAAGGAGGTTTAACAAATAACTGTTAAATATTAAATGGCAGTACTCAGTACATTAATTTAGCCCAATTTTAATGTATGGTCAATGGAAATAAAATTATACAGACTCAAACATTTATCAATGATATGGACTCCACTGGGGAAGTTTATTTAAAATAAACAATGTTGGTTAAATGCATTTCAGAAAAAATTCTGAAATTCACAGGTCACAGTTTTCTTTGGAAGATTATTCTGTGATTAGCTTCTCACACAAACATAACAATTCTTGAAGATTACATGTCAGTTTATAATTGAAGTACCATCCCATATTTAAGTCTCCTGGACCAAAATGCTAGACGCTTAAAACATCATTGAGTACTCTACTAGGTTTGTTTTGTTCACTTCTTTTTTACTCATTACCTCACTTAATTAAAAATGACATATTACTTCTTTACACTATCTTTATTTACACAATATACTTTACATAGAAGTCTGCCAGAGCAGAGAAATTAATTTAGCTTCATTCTCATGATAACAGACAGAGAAAATTGCTAAAAAAATATTCATTATTCTTTTAGTCTCCCAAACAGCAAAGTGCAGATTCTCTCCGGTGTCCCCAGGGTCTCAGTTCACACTGTGTAAGGATGATGGTTGGTGCCTGACAGTAAATCCTCCAGTGAAGTGAGAAGATGATGAGCTCCAAACATACAACAGCTTTTGTTTCTTTAATTAAAAGACCCTCCTCCATTGCAAGAGTTTTTAGTGTGCCTGTATTTCTATACATTCATTTATTTGCAACACTGAAGGGAATATATTTTTAAGCAACTGGCAGAGTATGGGATGCTGCAGGTGAAATAATAGCATGGCACATGGTTCACCATTATAAGTGCCTTACAAGCTAACTGGGGAGATCAGACATTTCATACAAATATTTAATTCAAGATTGTGTATGTGAATGTGTGTGCCTGTGTGTGCATCACATATGAAGTACAAATGCACTTTTGCAGAAACATATATAGGAGGAATCACACAATTCTGCCTAGGGAGGTCACAGAAAGCACCTTAGAGGTTGAACTTTGATTTTGAAAACTTGCTGATCAAAAGTAAGAGTAGCTCACTGCTCAGATTTGCCCCAAGATCGTTCAGGATGTAGGACTTTCAGTGGTCATGCCCGGACAGACCTGGGCAAAGTGGAGCGGTTGTTCACCCTGAATTAAATGTAAAGTTTTTTTCCTTTTATCTTCTCTCCAATACTATTCTTATTTATATGTCATGCATCTCCCAACTCAATCTATAATCAGTTTTACATATTAATCTAATACACAAAAATGTTGACAAATAATAAAACCTATGTAATTAATACCACGTAGTAAAACTTAGCCTGCTGACACACTGACCGCAGTCATCTCGCTTTTGGAGCTGTGAGGAAACACATTTCTGCATTCTAAGCCCCCAGTCTGTGCTGTTCGTTTCGGTAGCCTGAGTTCATGTTATTTGATTTCCAACAACACTCTGATAGAGATTTTACTTTCTCCACTTTAAAGATGAAACAACTGAGGTTTTGTGAAATGTTACTACTTAATCAAGATCAAAGAGTAGATTGCAGGGGGAAAAAAGACTTAATCCAGGTTTTATGAAAGGGCCAGTTCTTCCCAGCATGCCAGAGCGCCCGTTCCTGATGTTAGCTGTTTTATAAACGTAAATGCGTGTACGTAGAACAGTCTCTTGACAATAACAGTTTTTGCTATTTGATTAAATATCCATATCCTCATTTTTAAATATACATTAAATTCCATTAGGTTTAATATTTTATTCACCTCAATAATTAAAGATATGTGAGTAAAGAAACATTACATTTAAGAAGGTTTGAATGGCCTCTGAAATTATTGCTTATTTATTCATTTATTAAAAGTAAAAAAATATAGAGAAGATTTTTGGTTGACTGACTGCTCAGGCAGGAGTGACAGCTGAGTGCATGGTTTTTATTGGTAGTGTTAATACTTTGTTATCTTAATACTTACTATGAAATAGTTATACCATTATTCCTGTTTCAGATGAGCAACAAAGGTTAAGGAACTTCCTTTTTTAAGAAACTTTCTCAAAGTCATATGTCTAATAAGATATATGAACCCAAGTTATTTAGCCCCAGAGTCTGTGCTTTTTACCCCCAAACCATAACCATTCTTTGCAGTAACCTGCCCAGGGTCTAGACCTCGTTTTACAAACCATTACAGTGTCTCGCTAGTCACTGAGGTATTTGTTCCTTTAGAACAAGTTTCCTTAAGGTAGGATAATAGCAACTCTTTTTTAGGGTCTGCACAGGCAATCCAAATTCATATTCAAGTGGGTAATGTTCAAACCTTAAATCTAGTGGGCAATGTTTGGACTGTGCTTTACATTTACATATGTGAATAAGAACTTTTAAATTTTAAATAAACAGAAGTTAATGAAACTATAGGTTCAAGAAGGTAGGATAGATATTTAAATGTTTAGTTATTATGTATGTATGGATACAGAACCAATTAACAGTAGATTGTTTATAACCTACCAGGGAGAAAAACAGTAATTTTTAAAAATTATCAATTATTTTTCTATCTAAAAACCATGGCAGTAGAATCGGCTATAAAAGTTAATTTATTAAAATTTTGACAAATCAGAGATTTATAGTTCTGTAACTATTAATTTAACTAAACAAACACTTAATGGGAGGCATAAATTTGAGTTGACATGATCACAGTGATGAGGGGAAGGAGTTGTGTGGTAAAATTACATAACCCTTTAGGACACACCCAGATTTGATAGAAGGAGAGATCTTGGAAGGTTATTAAGAAAGTAAGTTCAGAGAGGTGGAAGGTAAAACAGACTTTGTCTTAGATGTTAAGGGAAGAGTTCCACTGAGAATTGAAAACATTGTCAATTGAAATTGAGGAGATAGTAAGAAATGTACTAGAGAGAGCAAGTAGCTGGACTGGAAGCATTTTACTCTAGAAAGCCTTAAACATCAACCTGATCTACCTTTTTTCATGCTCTCCTTTACTAATATAAAAGAAAAAATTTTGAAGAAAATAGATACAGAAAATCAGACTATTTCACTTATATTGAGAACCTTATTTATTTATTCTCTAAATGCAGTGTTTCATCCATTTTTTTACCCTACAAAGTCTGGCAAATAACAGGTGATGGATGGTTGTCTTCTCCTTCTGTCATCACAGGTTGTTTCTCTGTGTGTGCACACATCTGGTCTCTCTCTCTCTCCAAATTTTCTTTCTCACCAGGGTATGAGTCATTGGACTAGGGTCCACCCAAAGACCCAGTATTAACGTAATCACATTTTTAATCTTCTTAATCTTAAATACTGTTATATTTTGAGGTACTGGGGGTTACAACATCAACATATAAATTTTGGAAGATGCACTCAGTCCATAACACTACCCTCTGGGTACCTTCTTCTCACATGAAAAATACATTCACTCCCATTTCAATAGCCCAAAAGTCTTACCAACTCCATCAACAACTCCTAAGTCCAAAATATTGTCTAAATATCATCTAAATCAAATGTGAGTTGATGAGTCATCCTAAGGCAACAATTTTCTCCAGCTGTGAATCTATGAAACCAGATAGTTATCTGCCTACAAAATACAACAGTTGGACAGATATAGGGTAAATATTCCCATTCCAAAAGGCAGAAATAAAAAAGAAGAAAGGTGTCGCTAGTCCCAAGCAGGACTGAAATCTCTAGCTAGACTAATTGTATTAGATTTTAAGGCTCAAGACTAATCCTCTTTTGCTTGATGCTCTGTCCTCGAGGCCAAGCAGAATGGTAGCCCCATGTCTGTGGCCTTTGGCAGAGACCCCTGGCAGCAGACAACCCCTGCCCAGGGCCTGTGCCCTCTTGACTCATAGTGGCAGCCTTGCCAACCTCTAAACGGCCTGAGCTGTCTTTCATTTTGTCCTGTCTCTCTCCTTCACTCTAAGCTGGCACATTTTTACTGAGATGGTTGATTGATTCATAATCTCCTCTTAGCAAAGGAGTGTTCAGCCACAGCCTTGATGTTCTTTCTAGAACATACTTTCTTATTCTTTGCAACACAGATGGGTTAAGAATTTTCCAAATCTTGAAGTCTTGGTTCCTGTTTTGCTTAACAATTTCTTCTTAAAAGTATTTCTTTCCTCTCATAGTTTATTATAAGCAGCAAGGAGAAATCATGCAGGAGCTTCAATACTTTGCTTATAAATCTCCTCAGCTAAATATCCACAAAATGGCAGATTGCAATTTTGTTGCTTTAGAACAAGGATCTCCTTTCCTCCAATTGTCAATGACATGTTCTTTATTTCTGTCTGAGAGTCCATCAGAAACAATTTCGTTATTCATATTTCTACCAACAATCTCTTTAAGGCATTCTAGAATTTTTCTAACAAGAACCTCAAAAACTCTTCCAGATGCTACACATTATTACCCAGTTCCAAACCATGTCCACGTTTTTATTTATTATAGAAGCACCCCATTCTCAATACTAAAATCTGTATTAACTTGCTAGGTCTCCCTTAACAAATACTATAGACCAGGTGGTTAAATGTCAGATATTTACTTCCTCGCAGTTCTAGAGGACAGAAGCCAGCATCAAGGTGTCAGCCTGGTTGGCTCCATTCTGAAGCCTCTCTCTTTGGCCTGGCTTTCTCCCTGTGTTTTCACATGGCCATCTCTCTGTGGATACATGTGTCTGGTGTTTCTCTCTGTGTATGTCCAAATTTTCTCTTCTGCTTAAGACACCGGTCATATGGGATGGGAGCCCACCCTAAGAGCCTCCTTTTAAATCAATCAATTCTTTATAGACCCTATATGCGAATTTGATTATTACATTCTGAAGTACTGGCCATTAAGACTTCACCACATGACTATGAAGGCAGGGGACACATTTCAGCCCATAACATGTACTGCTGTTTATAAAATGTGCTGTTTAATCAATACAATGTAACATGTGGATATCTCTGTTTTTTAAAGGAACAAAAACTGAGACGAAGCAGTTAAGGGAAGAGTTCAGGTTACACAACTTGCCAGCAGCACAGCCAGGCCTAGATTTTTCTTCCCGTTTCTCTAGCCATCTTTCATCCTGTGCCTCATAAATTTCTTTTTTCATGGGAGTCCCTTAAATTTTAGATTAAGTTTAACTTCCCTTTCTCCATAGTTTCCTGGGACAATTCCTTCACTCCCATGACTTTCAATAGAAGAATACATCTGCTCAGGACAATGCTGTCCAGATCCACCAGAGCTCTGTCCGTGAGCCCAAACCTGCGTATCCATCTGACCACAGGACATCTCCACTTGAATGTCCACGGACTCCTCAAATCCGGTAACTTTCACCCACAAAAGATCCTCTTCTCATTTTCTAGGCTTCAAACTCCCTCTTTGCTGAAATAAATCTCAATGAATGGCCCATCCCTTACCTTGTCCAGCTAGAAATCCAGATATGATTCTTAACTCCTTCCTATTCTTTACCCCTCATATAAGATTGATCATCTAGCTCCTTAAAAAAATCTTAAATATGTCTACTTCTTTTCATCAATTCAGCTTCCAAAATTCTTTCTCTTACCTCCAGGCTTTTACACATGATATTCTCCTGAATAGGAAAATATTCAGGAGAATAGTACATGTAAATGATAACCAACTTTACATGTGACTTTAATATAATAGTTCTTTGATATAAACTTAGAAACAACTCCTAAGAAAACTTTGATAGTTACACTCAGTTCCCTCTCCACATGTTCTATTCCTTCTGCACCTTCGTCTCCCATGGTGCTTATCTCCCAGGGTTGTTACAGCCTGTTTACTTGCCTGGTCCTCCCCCCACCCCCGCCCCCAGCATGTTTCTGTGTGATGGGAACCATGATTTGTTTACCGATGTTTCTATAGCGCTCCTTTCTTGGAAGATAATAATCACTTTAAAACTACTGTGGAGAACAAATCTTGGTCTGTAACATTTTAATATAGTATTCATTCTATTTTATTAGATTGTCACATTTTAGGATGAAATTATTGAAGCCACAGGAAGAAAATTTATTAAAAAAAACAGATCTTATTCAATAACTAAAGAATTATATGTAGAAAAAATATTTTCAAATTAGAAAGTAATATATAGAAGCATATCTTTATTAATCTTGTATCTTGGGTTTTTTTTTTTCTTGACTGCAAAGCAACTTGAGGGACATCACCTATTAAAAGTGCCTCAGTTCATTTTGCCTGACTGGTCACTTTTAAATTTATTTAAGGATTCAAAAAACTGATACTTTAAAAATATGAAGACATTTGCCCTGGCTGGTGTAGCTCAGTGGATTGAGTGTGGGCTGAGAACCACAGGGCTGCCGGTTCAATTCCCAGTCAGGGCAAATGCCTGGGTTGTGGGCCAGGTCCCCAGTCGGGGCCATGTGAGAGGCAACCACACACTGATGTTTCTCTCCCTCTCTTTCTCCTTCCCTTCCCCTCTCTTTGAAAATAAATAAATAAAATCTTAAAAAAAAAAGAAGTAAGTGCATGGCGTAAAATTCAAAAACACAAACACTATCCTAGGGTGATTTAGAAGTTAGAGAGTTGAGAAAATTTATTAAAATATATTCTATTTAACCATTTTTGATGTTATATAAAATTTATACTTTTATATTTTACATTAAGGGTTTATATTTTGATCAGAAATCAATGCAGTGCTCACTTTACTAGATGAAGGCATCTGCAAACAGCCAGATACCGGCATAAGGAAGATGTCTGAATCTAAAACAGTATAGAAAATCAGATGGGATTAAACATCAATGGCCTTTTTCTTTACTTTATATTCCACTCAGACCCTTTTTCTAAGGCATCACTGAAAAATACTAAAAAGAAAGTGCAGAAGCTGTGTCCAGACAGTTAGGGGTCTGTCGTTGATTTCCATACCAAGGAAAATGTATGATATTAATTAGTATTAAAACATCTCTTAAATGCTTGGAGTAGGAGTAGGGAGCACTTTTTAAAAAATCACTTCAATAATGTATATGTATAGTAAATTCTTCAGTCACTTGCCCTGAATTGCCTTTTAAATTTTTAAAATATGTCATTATTTCATTGGCTTAGATCCCTACCAGAAATCTAAAATGCCTATTTCTCTGGATGATCCTTTCTACCAGGATGCTGGCTGGAGAGTAGAAAAGGTGTGCTTTCTGTTATTATTGAAATGCAACTGATTGTAACATTTTATCAGTTTCATGTGTTCAGCAGAATGATTTGATATTTGTGTATATTGAAAAATGACTACCACAATGAGCCTAGTTAACATTCATTACCATACATATTTACAAATTTTTTCTTGTGATGAGACTGTTTAAGATCTACCCTCTTAGCAACTTTCAAATATATATTACAGCATTAACTATAATCACCATGCTGCACATTATATCTCCATGGCATTTATTTTATAGTTGAAAGTTTGCACCTTTTAAAAGAGGTGTTCTTGAAGGAAAAGGTGCATGTGCCATCTGCGACTACCTCTTTGCCTAAGTATCAAATCCCTCTGATTACTCTCCAGTGCCACTTTTGGTCTCAAGTTGATTGGGATAATTCAGGCAAGCACTAAATAGCCTTCAGTTTTAGACAAGTTTGACAACTCAAATTTCATCTGCCATTCCACTCTCATTTTGACAGAGGTCTTTTTGGCTGCTCTTGCCCTGGATACCTGATTGCCCCGTTCTTGTAACCTTGAAGCCCAAATCCTGATTGAATGAGGCTTCTGGTGATGTTATAGATTCAACCATGCTTACTAATCCTTCAGTCTTGTAAACTCCGTTTTGCATACTCACAACTGTATGTATGAAATATCATATTAGAGGCTATATAAATAGTTTAAAATTTGGTAAAAACCCATGAACACTTTTATTAGGTCTTCTCTGGACCTCACGATTCTTGGATTTGGTGCCATGAAATGAATTGGTATCTGTTTTGAAACTTCTAGGACCAGCATATTAACTTTGGCTCGGCTAACTAAAAGTGAATCCAACCCCCAGAAATACAGAAAATAGTCAAATGAATTCCAGTCATTAATTTACTTTATTCATTAAGCATAGGCTAAGAAAAAAAGAAATCTGAATTCTGAACAAAAGTAAACAAATAATGTAAGAGTCACAGAAGCAGTACCCAAGTCTCTAACACGTGATCTATAAACAGGCTGTACAATAGCTCCTGACAATTTCCACCAGATCCCTCAATTTGTCACTCCCAGCAGAGTGACAGTGAGCACATACACGCACATGGACACACGTAACATCTGTGGCCACTCTCCCTGCTCACATTCTCTGAGTCTTTGAGGAGGGCATGGGTAAATAGAAGAATTCATATCCTTAATAGGTAGGGAAAAATATCATTCTTCTAATATAAAGGACTCTGAAATAAGTGTATGAAGGTTGATCTTTGAGAGACAACTTATAAATCAATACATAGATATCTAAAATAGCAAGATTGCAAGTATCAGTATAACTAAGGAAAAAGAATATCAACAACAGAGAGTTACCAAGGCCTGACAAACACCATCAAAATCAATCAAACGTTCTATTATATGGCATGTTTATTCTATTACAGGAACAGAGTCATTAGGATATTGAAACATAAAGTTATTATACATTAAAATCATGTAATCGATTATTCCTGCTCCCATTCCAAACTTATGAACACCTGCCTGATATGTTAGGTAGTAGCTTCCACAGGTCAGGCTGGTCAGGGCTTCATGTTGATGGTCACAGTTCTCATTTTAACTTAATACACTGGAATTCTGATTTATAGTTCACTATCTTTTGGTTGAATCTCCCTGAGTCATTCAATTTTAGTATATTGGCAAAATAGCGTTTCCGGACCTGCTTAGTTAAGGTTAGGTAGGAAAAGGATCAGGTAAATGCCATTTCCCTTAACCTCCTGAAATCTGAATTTTTCCAATTCAAACCTCTGAACTTGCTGTCCACCTATCTTTAAAAACTCAAAAATGCCTGCTTTGTTGGTTTGTAATGGGTAGTAAATAGGATTATAGATATATATATAAAAGTGGGCCCTGTACATGTTACAGTTGCTCATGAAACTTCACTTTTCTTTCTAAACTTGACAGCTCATTCAATAGCCACCTTAATTAACAGTTACACTCCGGTGCTGTTACTATCACAATTGGAAAAATTCAAAGCACCGAGCTAAAGTTACTTTGTATGCCAGCCAGTTGGAGATCCAACAGAATATGCTTCTCGATTTTAAAGTAAAAGGTATATTTAATTCAAACATAGAAAGCTATAAAAAAAGGAAATTAAAATCACTCATAACCAGTAGTACATTGGTAAACATTTAACAACTGGCTCTTTGGGGAAAAAAATATATGTGTTAATATGCTTATATAAGTTTTAATAAATTTTAGTGATCTATAAATAATAATAAAATACACAATGCTCTTTATTGTATGTCTTTCTAATCTATTAATTTTTATTGAATGCTTTCATGAATTTTTGCCTAACAATGTTATCTGTGGAAAGCCTGGGATTATAATCTAACCATAATTCAACAAATGGAGTTACAGCCTAATTATGTAGTCCTTTTCCTAATAAATGTATTGTCATTAAATCTTATTTGTAATCTGCTGTTAAACTCTTTCTTGCCTTAATCAAATTACATTCATTACAATGAAATATCTTTCAGCTTCAGCACTAGACATGGCATACTTTAATCTGCACTATTTACATTTTCTCCACCACTTTCTTAAGTCTAGGCAAACAACAAAACACTGAATCAAGTCCTGATTTCCACATTAGCTGATTTCAAGCTACCCAAGTGGCATTGCCAACCACAAAGTTAGAAAGAGATACATGGCAGCTCACTATCACACAGTACAATATTTTGAACCAATAAAGTAAACATAAATAACCTCAAGAGCATAGATAATAATAATTTGCCTTGCATGAATAGTGTTCTCTAAAATATTAAGTAATTTTTTTCTGGGTTATGTGTGTAGTAAATTCTCTGAATCTTAACATATTAAAACTTTCATTATTTTGCCCTCATAAAAATACGATTCTATTAAGAATACAAATAAGACTCAGAATTGAGGTTCAGAATCATGTTCACTCATAAATTTAAGATTATGGCTCTTTTGAGTTCTTACTACATTTCTCCATTGCCCTTCTGTCGCTGAGAAGTCCAATATCAGAGATTCTTGCCTTTTTATCAGAAGTTGCTTTTAGTCACTGAAAATTTTAGGATTTCTTAAATCTTTTGTTTTATAAAAATTTTTGTCAGGATAATGTATAGTTAGTCTGTCTTATTTTAATCTGCACATGTGCAAGGTCCACTTCATTATTTTCTCATGGCACTCAGGACCATTTTTTAATTTTCAGAAAATTATCTTCAATTATGTTTTGGATTGTTCTCATCTCTTTACCCTGTCCTTCTGATATTCCTATTGAACAAATTTTAGAGCTATTGAATCTATCTTCTCAAATAAATAATTACTCAGACTTTTTCTCTTTTTGTATTTTTGCTATTTTTGGATATACCCTTCATTTTATTTTCACCCTTGAGGAGACTTGGGGGGCATTCTGTACAGTGGGTGATAAGACAGGGATGACGAGAAGCCTTAGTCTCTGATACTTTCAAAGTCTGCAATTGTAGGTGTTACTTATATACTTAAAATCTCTTAGTTTTCTACGGATCTGTTTTTATCATAAAAATAATGTTACTTCCAGGTACTCGATTCATGTTCTTAGATTGTTCCTTTACTGAAATATTATTTTTCTTAATATTGTACAGAGCAGTATTTTCTCAATCACATATATCTGAGAATAGCAATTAAGTGATATTCAAATAAATACTTTACTTCTGGGTTAATTATTTTGTTTTCCTTATCTTTATCACTCATACTTTTATATTCCCTTGATTTGGCAATACTAAGCTATCAATTCATACTTATTAGCAAATTTGTAATTTCATTAAATAAAAATGATTTTACTATCCCAACTGAAATACAGAAATTGGTAAATAGGTTTAAAAAAAAAACTTTACCAAAGTATACAACGTCTACAAAGTCTACAAAAAAACTAATTTTAAATATAACACTATAAGCAGTTTGAAAATAAAGAAAGCAAGAGTCAGTACATTTTGGGCCATAAAGCAAACCTTAAAACATTTAAAGAATTGAAATCCTGCAGCGTATGTTCTTTGACCACAATGGAATTAAAGTAAAAATCAATAACAGAAAGATACAAAAATCTCCAAACACTTGGAAACTAAACAACCTACTTCTAAATGGTCTATGAGTCAAAGAGGAATTCTAAAGGGAAATTAAAAATACTTTGAACTGAATTAGATTAAAATTAAAATAAAACATATACAATTATGTTGGGAAAGAGTTAAACAATGCTGAGAGGAAAATTTATAACACCAAATGCATGCATTAAAAAAAGGAATTTTTTTCCAGAAATTGAAAAGATGGGAACTTTTAAAAAATCATATTATAAATCATGTCCAGTATTCCTCTGATATCAAAACTAGATAAATAAAATAGCCCTCAAAGTGAGGTATATGGACTAATATCTACATGAATATAGACACACCATTGCTTTAAAAATATACAATTTAGCAATATATAGGAAGAATTATATACAATGAACAAATAAGGTTAATTTCAGGGAGAAGAACAGGACTAGTTTAATATTAAAAAGAAAAAAAATTAGTCAATATCATCTACCATATTAAAGGTCTAAAGAAGGAAAAACACTCCAAAAAATAATAACAAGGGGATACTTTCTCCACTTAATAAAGATATCTACAAAAAAACTATAATTTATATCATACTTCATAATGAATAGATCAAAAAGGAAAAAATAAAACTGTCCCAATTTACAGGTGACATGACTTGTATTTAGAAAATACCAAAGGTAGCTGTTAGAACAAATAAATAAGTTCAATAAGTTCAAAGCATGCAAGGTAAATATACCAAAAGTCAATTGTTTTCTATACATTTGTGATGAACACATGGGTGCCTAAGTTAAAAATTCAATAATATTTACAATTGCTCCAAAATAAGGAACTACTTATGCGTGAATTAAAAATGTATATATGACTTACATGCTAAAAATGACAAAGTTCTGTAAAGAAATCAAAGAAAATCTAAATAAATAGACATATTCATGGATTGTATTCATGGATTGAAAGGCCCAACATCATATATTCATATATTCTCTTCAAACTAATATGCAGGTTTAATAGAGTTCTTACCAAAATTCTAGCAAGAATTGTTGTGGGTACATAAGATTATTTTAAGTTTATGTAGAAAATCAAAGGAAATGCAAGAGCTAAAGGTATATTGAAAAAGAAGAATAAACTAGAAAGAATGAAACTGTCCAATTTCAGACACACAGCAACAGTAATTAAGAATGCAGTATTGGTAAAGGGATATAAAGTAACTTAGATCAATCAAACAGAAAACTTAGAAATACATCTATACAAATCTGCATGTCTATTTTTGACAAAGATGCAACACAATTTAATAGAGAAAAGACTTCCTTTTTTAATAACAGTGCTGAAGCAACTTGACATGGATAGGATAACAAATTAACCGCAAACTAAGATACTCACCTTATACGAGAATTAACTCACAAAAGCTTGTATACATAAAAATCTTCAAGACCTAAGATTATGCAAAGACTTCTTAGACCAAAAGCAAAATCAATGAAAGGAATAATTGAGCCCTCAGTGTGAATCGTTTGGTTGGTTATTGTCCTACAAAGCAAGAAAGGTTGTTGGTTTGATTCCCAGTCAGGGCATGTACAAGAGGCAATCCATCAATGTTTCTCCCTCACACCAATATCCCCCTCCTTCTTTTTCTTCCTCCCTCCCTCGTTTCTAAAAAAAAAATAAATAAATAAATAAATGAAAAATTGATAAATTGGACTTAATTAAAATGAAATGCTTTTACCCTGTGAAAGATCCTTTTTAGAAGATGAAAACGCAAACTATATACTAAGGAAATATTTGAATATTAGCAAACTATATGGTTGACAAAGAAACATTTCTAGAAAACATAAAGAATGCATAAAGGATTCTCCAAACTCTATCGAAAAAACTCAATCATTAGAACATGAATAAAAGATGTAAGGAAATATTTTACAAAAGAGGATACACAGGTGGCAAATAAGCACCTGAAAAGCTCAACATTATTAGCTATTAAGGAAATGGAAATTACAACCAGAATAAAATATCATTATTCAATTATCAAAAAGGATAAGAAATAATAGTGAGAGCACCTTTTGAAGATATGGAGAAACTATTGAAGATATGGAGAAACTGGTTCATTCCTTTATTGCTGATGGGAATGATGATTTATACAGCCATCCAGAAAATGGTTTGAAAGTTACTAAAAAAAACAAACCCTAACCATAAAACTAACATGCGCCCCTGGGCATTATCCCAGAAAAATGAAAATGTATGCATATATATGTAATGTTTACAGAGTCAATATTTAATATTCATAATAGTCAAAACATAAACAACAAAGTTGTCCTTCAACAAACTGTGGTACATCCACATACTATGGAATACTACTCAGCAAGAAAAAGGAACAAACTAGTGATACATGTAAAAACCTGGCTGAATCTCCAGTAAAGTATGACAAGTAAAAAAAGAATCCCAAAAGATTACATAGTGTATAATTCTATTTTTATAACATTCAGAAAATTAGAAAAATGTGGAATTGAAGAATAGGATAGTTATTACTAGGTGTTAAGGATAAAATTGGGGTGGAAGGAAACAGGGTGGCTCTGAAAAGGTGACATGTAGTGATGGAGACCACTATATCTTTATGGTAGCAATGTCAATTTCTATCCTAGTCATAACATAATAGAGCTTTGCTATGGGAAAAACTGGGTGAGGGGCACAATGGACATCCCCACATCATTTATTAGAACTGCATATAAATCTACAATTATCTCAAAATAAAAGTTTAATTAAAAATAATAAGAAGTTCAAGTGAATATCAAGTATTTCTGACTGCATGTTTAGATTTAGAGAAAATTTTACTTATTAACTTTTGGATTACTTTATTTGCTGTCTAATTATTCATTAGCTATAGATTCAGTAAAACTTTTTTTTCCCTTTAGAAGAATGGAGGCAAAAATACAAATTTTTAGATATAGATACACATATAACAAAGATTTTATTCACAGGGATAAAGTAAATTTTTATTTTATTTATTTTATTTTTTATTTTTACTTTTACAATATTTTATTTATTTTTAGAGAGAGGGGAAGGGAGGGAGAAAGAGAGGGAGAGAAACATCAATATGTGGTCGCTTCTCATGCACTCCGTACTGGGGATCTGGCCTGAAACCTAGGCATGTGCCCTGATTGGGAATCAAACCAGCAACCCTTTGGTTTGCAGGCCAGCACTCAATCCACTGAGCTACACCAGCCAGGGCTAAAGTAAATTTTTTTTTAAGATGATCATGCTTAAATGATATGAAAAAATAATTTTCCTTTAAATAGGTAATCTTGGGAACATCTCTTAATGTTCTTAGTAAGTTAAATATTGTAGCTTAATTGGAAAAGAATTTAGAAGATCTAACAGGGAAAAGGATAGTTTATTATCACATGAATTTGGAAACTGAGTAACAGAAGTTACATAGAAAAGCTGTGTAGCTCTATGGGAACAAGGAATCCCAGTAACACTCACATTATAGGTGTAAATAAGCCCGTGCTATGGAGTTCCCAATGTCCTTGTAAGATTTGATAGAGGTTTATGAGGTAAACATGCCAGTATCTTTGAATACTCCCCGTTTGAACATGTACCTTATGGCAGAAATTTTCAGTTCCGAGTGAAAGAAACCAGATTCAATACAGTTAAAGGTAAATGTGGGATAGATGGAAGGATATAAGATACCTCAGAGAACTAAATGAAAGCCTGCAAGAACAGGACACCCCAGATGGCTTATAGACTTGAACAGAGGGCTTTACCCTCCAAGATTCGTTCTGCTTCACATGAGCTTCTCGGATTTTCTCAGATGGGAAAAGGTCTTGGCTCTTGGAAGTTCTTGGAAATAAACAGTATTTGAAGTCTAAGAAGAAAGACAGAATTCTTCCTGTAGGTTCCACTTAGTAAAATGTCTCATAAAGACTTTACTTGCCCTAGCTTGAATCATATAACTATTTCTACACTAACATTTGGCCAATCTGAAAAGAGAGAAAAATGGGTAGAGCAAAATAATATGTATTACAAGAACAATGTTAACAAATAGGATCATAGGAAGCACCATTAAGATATCTTCATGAGAAAAAGAGTGAGAAAATAGTTTTTCCTTCCTTCCTTCCTTCCTTCCTTCCTTCCTTCCATTTTATTTGCCATACTTTTCCCCCTTTCTTATCTCAATAAATAGTCCTCTTTTCTTTAATAAAATACTGGTACTTAAAATTTAATTTAATTGACTCAAGTGTTTTAGTTGGAGGAAATTGCAATAGACTCCTTACACTTGATCACTATAGCAAATATGGTATACGATATTCAAATATTTTAATACTGAAAACCAATACCACAGACTAGGTAACAGAATCTTTTGTAATAAGTAGTGAATAAATTTAACAACCATCAAACAAGTAAATTATGCTTTGAAACTCTTGGTTAAACGATGGATATGTGCTTATTTTTCTTTTAGTATAACTAATCACTCACTACAGATATGAAAATATTTGTATTATTCAGTGTACTTAAAAACAGCTTTTCAAATTATTTTCACTATTGCCATCCATAATGAAAGGCAAATAGGCAGAGTATGGACATTATTAATTGGACTATTTATGTAAAGCCAATGGATACATTAATTAGAAAAAAATAAAAGGACCACATTGAAATTTTAATACATACCTTTAATACCACATATATGCATAGATTCATTTCCTTACCATACAATGTTTACCTTACACCCCACATGCCTTCCAAATTATGGAATACAATTAGATACCAAACACAAAAAGCAGCATTATAAATTTGGTTAGAGAAATGGAAATTAGGGATGTCTTTTGGAAACTCCCAAATTTATCGGAAGCATTTCATTTGTATAATTTTTTCAGTATAAAAGACCATACATTGTTTTTCTTCGCCCCTAAGAATCACTGTATTATTTATTCATTGTACTTCTTTAAATTAAAAAAAAAAGTTTGATAAACTTTTACCATTTGATAATTGACAAAAAAACTTTAAGAAGACGGCTTTATATCCCTCGCTGTGGGTTAGTGTGATTTTGGTATTAGTATCTGGAAACCTATTTTCACACTGTTTAAAGGTATTAAAAATAAATTTTCTAGTCAGAAAAAAGATTCTCATGGTTAAATGAATTAAACTATCCTCTGTACCAAGCAAGCACCATAAATAATCCATTAAGAGTTTTTGGAACTTTATTTCCACATACTTTATATAATCTAACATACACTGGTTCATCATATCATCCCAGGTTCTAAAGGACATAAAAACCTGAAGGTCTGTGTCAATGCCAATCCCATAATAGATTGAGTAAGAGTTTAGTGCAGGCATATGCTAATTAAGACCTCACAATTGTTCTTCATTGCATTTACTATGCTAATATATTTTTGAGATGAAAAATGTGTCTTCTGTTTAGAAAATTCAAAGACTATAGTTTAAAACATAAGAAAAATTCCACAGATAGAAGTATTTAAAATGACAACAGGAGGAATAAACGACTTGTAGCAAAATTAAACACTTACTCAAATGTTGCTTTAAAATTACATGATACTCATACAAGGTTAAAAATGAAAGTTCAGGTAAGTATTATTTTTTAAAATGATTAATTGAAGGCATTGTCAATACTTACATTTAGAACCAAAAATAGTGTGATATTATACTGAAAAGCAGGTAAAGATAGGTTTTGGAAAATCAACATCAACATTTACCCAAGAAACATACAACAGATTTGCACTGATTGGTGTGGCTCAGCAAGTTGGATGTCATTCTGCAAACCAAAAGGTCACTGGTCTGATTCCCAGTCAGGGGCCATGCCTATGCTGCAGGCCAGGGCCCCAATTGGGGGTATGCAATAGGCAACTGGTGAGTGTTTTTCTTGCACATTTAATGTTGCTCTCCTTCTCTTTCTCCCTCCTCTCTCTCTAAAAATAAATAAATAAAATATTTTTAAAAAGAAAAATATATAACAAGATTTATAAAAAAAAACATTTTTAGAGTTCCAAATACCTATGACCTTTTACTACCCTCTTAATTTAAAGTTGTGTTGTTTTGTATGGACTTCTTAAATTTCCCCGACCTTCATTTAGTATCTTCTTAATACCCAGCCCTTTGAGACGATCAGATAAAATAGTCATTATCACACCCATTTTAGATGAGAAAAAAAATAAGTTTTTCACTGAAAAATTGAGCCGAGAACCCAGATCTTTTTATTCTAAACCTAATATGCCTTACAAGTCAATCTGCTCTCAAAATTTTAGATAAGGAACAGTGTAAGACAACCTCAATGACATCAAGGAAGCTTAAATTTTCTCAGTCTGTATTATAATATTTCTCACAAAATCTGTTTTATCCTGTTCTTAATCAAACTGCAAAGCCTGTGTCATTTATGAATTCATTACTTAATAATGAGTGATACATAAATTTGTAAAACATAAGATATCATTCAAATGCTTTTAATAACAGTTATTCCTCAGTTGATTAACTTAAAAAAATGTTTGCATATAGAGTACTATATTGCTCAAAGTCAAATTTCTTTACCTAACCCCTGATTAAGTCATACAAAATAAATGAACACAAATCTTCAAAATATAGTGTGCATTCAGTTCAGAGGTGATATGGATTCATCAAATTTCAGAATTTCTTTAAAATATTAATTTCATACCAAGATATTAAAACATCAAATCAACATCAGTTGCATTTCTTTTTTTCATATATTAGTAATTCCAAGGTAATACTTTCAGTTACAAAACATATGTTAATCTAGATATGTGCTAAAATAAGGGTAGTTCATAAAAGGTGTGAGTGTACACTAACAGTGGTATTTTCTAAATTCCATACAGCTTAATAGGCATTGAAAAGATTGTGAATCAGTACTTGCTTTGTTCATAAGAATGTTTACTTTGAAACCAATTGATTTAATACCAACCAGTTAGTTTTTAGTTTTTATATTTCTCCAATATCCAAATATTGTATTTAATTTACAAGAGGGAAAAGGTTAATAGCACTTGTTGCTTACCTACTAAGTGCCCAATCACTTTATACATCTTTGTCATTTTTATGACATTTAAACATTCCAGTGATACCTTCCTTACTTCTTAAAAGTGTTTCTGAACATATTATAGGTCAACTTACCACAAAAGGTCAGGAATCTACATTGGGAAACCATTTCATTCCCTAGGCAGCTGTAGTAACATCACTCCACTAAAATGCTTTGGTTGTCTCAAATCCTAAACAAAGTACAATACAGAATAGAGAGCCCAGAAATAAACACATGTCTCTATGGTCAACTAATAATCGACAAAAGAGGAAGAAGCATAAAATGAGGTAAAAATAGCCTCTTCAACAAATGGTGTTGGGAGTTCTGGACAGCTACATGCAAAAAAATGAAACTTGACCACCAACTTACACCATACACAAAAGTAAACTTAAGATGGATAAATACTTAGTTATAAGTTGCAACGCCATAAAAGTCCTAGAGGAGAGGAGACTATAGGCAGAAAATCTGCCTATGACCCAGAAATTCCATTGCTAGGATTATACCCTAAGAATCCTGAAACACCAGTTCAAAAGAACCTATGCACCCCAATGTTCATAGCAGCACAATTCACAATCATCAAGTGCTGGAAGCAACCTAAGTGCCCATCACTAAATGAGTGGATCAAAAAACTATGGTACATTTACACAATAGAATACTATGCAGCAGAAGGAAAGAAGGAGCTCCTACCCTTTGTGACAGTGTGGATGGATCTGGAAAGAGGATCATGATAAGTGAAGTAAGTCAGGTAGTGAAAGAAAAATACCATATGATCTCACCTATAAGTGGAAACTAATCAACAAAACAAGCAACTAAGCAAAATATAACCAGAGACATGGAAATGAAGAACAAACTGACAATAACCAGAGGAGAGGGTGAGAGTGATAACGAGGGAAAGAAGGGGAAGGGTAATCAAGGAACATGTATGAAGGACCCATGGGCAAAGCCAAAGGGCTGTAGGATTGAGGGTGGGAGGTGGTGGTGGGTAGTGTGGGGGAGAATAGCAGGGGGAAATAAAGACAACCGTATTTGAACAACAATAAAAAGAAAAAAGAAATATATATGACATTTGTACAAATAACTAAGTGAGACAGAGAGACAGATCATTTTTTGGTGTGCAAGTGATAAGTATTGACTTTTAGTATTCATTTTAATTGTTCTGTCATCTAACTGCCAATTTTAACAGGTGGAGGGTTAGTGGGTACACAGGAATGTTTGTGAAGTCATGGCTGCCTGCTCCTAACTTCTGTCTGCCAGTTAGCAATTTTCCTGGAACTGACTGGAACTAATACCCAATGTATATATCTTGTTAAGATAATATGATATTCTGTTCTCAATAAAAATTTTAAAACAAATAGATACTATTAGAAATATTTCTCAAGTTGAAAATACTGTGCCTAAAGTTTTTTTTTTTAATCTGCTAAAGAAATAATGTGGTACTTTGAGGCACTAAAAAAGTCTATTAACCACAATTATTTCTTTTTATTTATTCTGAATAATCAATATTAAATAAAAATTAAACAAGTAGTGCCTGATATGTAGGAAGCATCCAGAAATGTTATGTACTTACTGTATGACTTCTTTGCATGTACTCCTTTTTTTT
>PVJI01013932.1:0-45952 GCA_004026765.1 Micronycteris hirsuta | reverse complement strand
AAAAAAAATTAAAAAAAAAAAATAAAAAATAAAATGCATATAACACAATGATAACTGCTGCTTTTAAACTCTAGCTTGAAAATGTTTTGGCTTATTGAAAAGAATATATGCACCCCTACATTCGTTACATTGCTATTTACAATAGCCAAGATTTTTAAGCAACCCAAGTGTCCATCAGTAAATGCGTGGATAAAAAAAGCTGTGGTACAGTTACACAATGGAATACTACTCAGCTGTAAAAAAAAAAAAAGAAGAAGAGGAAGGAAAAGAAGACAATCGTACCTTTTGCGACAGCATGGATGGACCTGGATAGTATTATGCAAGGTGAAATAAGTCAGTCAGGGAAAAACAAATACCATATAATTTCACTTGTACATGGAATCTAATGAACAGCAACAACAAAAAAACCCTAACAAACAAAATAGAAAAAGGCTCATAAATACAGAGAGTAGACTGACACCCTTGGTTCTGTCCATGTGTCCTCTATAGTGGTTCCTGAAAACCCTTCTCCCCATTTTCCCCTCCCTCCTCCCCCTCGGCTATTGTTAGATTGTTCTTAATTTCAATGTCTCAGGTTAAGTTTTGCTTGCTTTTTGCTTTTGTCAGGGGGAAGGAGTTGGGAGGCTGGATGAAATAGTTGAAGGGATTAAGGAAAAAACTTCATAAACACAGACAACAGTATGGCGACTACCACAAGGAAAAGAGGTGGGGCAGGTAGAAGAAGGTAAATGGGGGATAAATGATGACAGAAGGAGACGACTTTTGGTGGTGAACATACAATGCAATATGCAGATGAAGTGTTATAGAACTGTAAATGAAACCCACATGATTTCACTTACCAAAGTAACCCCAATAAATGCAATAAAATATTTGTAAAATATATTTTATTGATTATGCTATTATAGTTGTCCCATTTTTTCCTCCCTTTTATTCCCCTCCAACCTGCACCCCTCTTCCCACCAGCATTCCTCAACCCTTACTTCAGGTCCATGGGTCATACATATAAGCTCTTTGGCTTCTCCGTTTCCTATACTGTTCTTAACCTCTTCCTGTCTATTTTATACCTACCATTTATGCTTCTTATTCCCTGTACCGTTACCCCCATTCTCCTCCCTCTTCTTCCCTACTGATAACCCTCCATGTGTTCTCTATTTCTGTGAGTCTCTTCCTATTCTAGTTGTTTGCTTAGTTTGTTTCTGTTTTTGTTTTGTTTTTTTAGGTTCAGTTGTTGATAGTTGTGAGTTTGCTGTCATTTTACAATTTAAATTTTTGATCATCTTTTTCTTAGTTAAGTCCCTCTATCATTTCATATAATAAGGGCTTGGAAGTGATGAACTCCTTTAACTTGACCTTATCTGGGAAGCACTTTAACTGCTCTTCCATTCTAAATGATAGCTTTTATCATTTAGATAAAATGATAAAGTAATAGAGTAACCTTGGATAGAGTAATCTTGGAGGGCCTTGCCTTTCATGACTTTGAATACTTCTTTCTAGCCCCTTCTTGCCTTCAGGGTTTCTCTTGAGAAATCAGTTGATAGTCTTATGGAAAGTCCTTTTTAGGTAACTGTCTCCTTTTCTCTTGCTACTTTTAAGATTCTCTCCTTATCTTCAATCTTGTGTAATTTAATTATGTTGTGTCTCAGTGTGCTCCTCCTTGGGTCAAATTTCTTTGGGACTCTCTGAGCTTCGTGGACTTCCCTGGAGGTCTAGTTCCTTTGCCATATTGGGGAATTTTCTTTCACTATGTTTTCAATTTCTTGCTCTTCCTCTTCTCCTTCTGGCACCCCTATGACTCAGATGTTAGAACATTTAAAGTTGTCCCAGATGTTCCTAAGCCTCTCCTCATTTTTTTGAATTCTTGTTTCTTCATTCTGTTCTGATTGAATGTTTATTTCTTCCTTTTCCAAATCATTGATTTCAGTCCTGGTTTATTTCCCTTCACTGTTGGTTCCCTGTATATTTTCCTTTATTTCACTTAGCATAGTTTTCATCTGTTTTCATCTCATATTTGATATTTTCATCTATTTTCATACTCAATCATTTCTGTGAGCATCCTGATTACCAGTGTTTTGAACTCTGCATTTGATAAGTTGGCTGTCTTTTCATCTCTTAGTTCTTTTTCTGGAGCTTTGATCTCTTCTTTCATTTTGGCCATATTTCTTTGTCTCAGTACACCTGTTATGTAGTAAGGGGCAAAGCCTTAGGTATTCTCTAGAACAGGGCCACCCACATTGCTGTGTTGTGGTGCTGTATGTCTGGGGGAGGTCAGAGAGGAAACGATGGAACTTGCTCAGCTCTTGGCAGCTTTCAGTCATTTCCCTAGCTACCCTCAAGCAAATTGGGCCCTTTTGGTGTTGATTTCCCAGGTGGGTGGCTTTGTATATGTTCTAGGAGTCTTTAGCTCTATCCAACAAACTCTCCTGTGAGGCTGGGAGTTTCTCCTGCAACTGCAACCCTACAGGTTTTTACAGCCAGAGATTTTGAGACTTTAATTTCCTGGTGCTGGACACTGTGTTGCATGGTCTGTTTCACTCCCCAGTTGTTCCTCCCAGTTTATCTGCATGCAAATGTGTGACCACCAGTCCCCTCCCTGCCCTCTGTGGCTGCCTTGCTACAAGTTCTCTCTGCCCTGGCTTCTCATCTCCACCCCTCCTACCAGTCTGGTGAATATTTTTTCTTTAACTCCTTGGTATCAGACTTCTATACAGTTCAATTTTCTGACAGTTCTGGTTTTGTTTGTTTGTTTGTTTGTTTTTACTTTTTTCTTCTTTATTCAAGTTTATTATTATTATTTTTACTTTATTGTTGTTCAATTACAGTTTTCTGCATACTCTCCCCTCTCCTCCCCTCCAATCCCACCTCCCTTCCCTGCCTCCCTCCCCACCCTTGGTTCTGTCCATGTGTCCTCTATAGTGGTTCCTGAAAACCCTTCTCCCCATTTTCCCCTCCCTCCTCCCCCTCGGCTATTGTTAGATTGTTCTTAATTTCAATGTCTCGGGTTAAGTTTTGCTTGCTTTTTGCTTTTGTTGATTACGTTCCGGTTAAAGGTGAGATCATATGGTATTTGTCCCTCACCGCCTTAGCATAATGCTCTCCAGTTCCATCCATGCTGTTACAAAGGGTATAAGCTCCTTCTTTATCTCTGCTGTGTAGAATTCCATTGTGTAAATGTACCATAGTTTCTTGATCTACTCATTTGTAGATGGGCACTTAGGTGTTTTTGTTTTTAAATTTGTTGCTGTCCTCTTTTGGTTGTGTGAGGAGGCAAAGTGTATCTACCTACCTCGATAAAAATATTTTTTAAAAAGAAAAGAATGTAGTTTTTTAATGCAATATAACACTGTGGATTTGCTATTATATTGGGCATAGCCACTATGAATTGTGAGTAGCAAACATCTGACTACAATGCCTTAAAATTACAAGCACTTTTTTCCCCTCACATTAAAAATAGCTCTGGAAAAAGGCAATATGGGTCTCATGGTGGTTCCACTAAGTCCTTGGGAACCTAAGGGCTTTTCCTCTTTTGGGTCTGTCCTCCCAGCTCTTAGTTTCCAACTTTGAGGTTCCTTTGTGGTCTAGGATGACTGCTGGAACACCACCAATGACATCCACATTGTGGGATGTTCTTTGGAAGATGAGAAATGAAAAGTGATAGACACCTCCTCCCTTTAAAGATCCTTCCTAGAAGTCACTCACAACACATCTGTGAATATCTTATGACCAGAAGGTCATCATTTGGCCACAACTAACTGAAAGAGAGGCTGGGAAATGCCCCATCTTGCTAAAGAAGGGGAGAGAGGAATTAAAACCAAAGAAGTTATTGCAACATCAAAACATGTGACCTTAGCTATGAATTAGGGTTCACAGGTTGTAGTGAACAAAGCACAGGTTCTAGTAGACAAAGACAGTTGGTTCTAGTTTTTAGGTCTAACTGCCCATTATTATTCAAATTATTTAAATTTGCAGCTTTCCTAAGTTCATCTGTCCAGTCAGCATAAGTACACCTAGTCTGCATGGCTGTCCCAAAAGGGAAAATGAAAAGGCCCTTCTATACCACCTTGACAAGTACCAAGGTTATAACAGATATTAGCTCCACTCACTCTGAATGAACCCTATACTCAATCTCATTTCCTTCATGGAAACTCAGTACATAAACATTTTATGAATGAATTGACTTCAAAGAATTAACAGAAGCAAATACATAATTTGAAAAAAAAACATTATTGTAAGACGGTAAGGGAAGTTGTAATAATAAATCCAGTGTTTGGGGCTACACTGTATTGAGATGCTCATCTTAAATGATGTCTTACATTTAAGAAGCCTGGTACATAGTAGAAACCAGAGAAGTGTCCTTTTGCCTCCTTGTAGCCATTGAAATCTTCACCTCACTTCTCATCCCAGAAGCTTCTTTCCCAGCTCTCTGCCCTCCCACAGCCATCCTATCCTCATACAGTCTCAGGGGTTCAGACTCAGAACTGAAATATTAGCTCAATAACAGATTTGAGCTATCAAGGGGATAAATCATTGTATTCTTGTTTCCATGGAAAAAGTGATTATCAGTTGAAGGATAAGTCAATTATAATTTAATTTTGGGAATAAATCTATTTCTTAAATTGGTCTCTGCTTATATTCACCTTATTTTTTATGATTTTTTATTAATGTTCGATAACAGTTGTATCAGTTTTCCCACCACCACTTTCCCCTGCCCCACCCACTCTCACTTCCCACCCTCAATTCTACTCCCTTTTGGCTTTGTCCATGGGTACTTTATATATACTAGTTGATAACCCTTTCCCATCTTTCCCCTGTTATTTCCCTCCCACCTCCCTTCTGGTTACTGTCAGTTTGTTCTTAATTTCAATGCCTCTGGTTATATTTTGCTTGCTTGTTTGTTTTGTTAATTGGGTTCCACTTATAGATGACATCATATGGTATTTGTCTTCACTGGCTGGCTGACTGAACTCAGCATAATGCTCTCCAGTTCCATCCATGCTGTCACGAAGGGTAGGAGGTCCTTCTTTCTTTCTGCTGCATAGTATTCCATTGTATAAATGTACCACAATTTTTTGATCCACTCATTTACTAATGACACCTAGACTGCTTTCAGACTTAGCTATTCTAAATTGTGCTGCTATGAACAATGGGGTGCAGAGGTTCTTTCAAATTGGTGTTTCAGGATTCTTAGGGTATAATCCCAGCAGTGGAATTGATTACTCAAAGACAATTCCATTTTTAGTTTTTTGAGGAAATTCCATACTGTTTTCCACAGTGGCTGCACCAGTCTGCATTCCCACCAACAGTGCACTAGGGTTCCCTATTCTCCACAACATCGCCAGCATTTGTTGTTGATTTGTTTATAATGACCATTCTGACTGGTGTGAGGTGGTATCTCATTGTGGTTTTCATTTGCATTTCTGTGATGATTAGTGATGATGATCATCTTTTCATATGTCTCTGGGCCCTCTGTATCTCCTCCTTGGAGAAGTGTCTGTTCAGGTCCTTTGCCCATTTTTCAATTGGATTATTGCCTTCCTGGTGTGGAGTTGTGTGAGTTCTTTATACATTTTGGAGACCAAACCCTTGTCTGAGATGTCATTGGCAAATATATTTCCCATACAGTTGGTTCCCTTTTCATTTTACTAGTGTTTTCTTTAGCCATGCAGAAGCTTTTTATTTTGATGATGTCCCATTTGTTTATTCTTTCCTTATGTCCCTTGCTCTAGGGAACATATTGGTGAAAATATTGCTGTGTGGAATATCTGAGTTTTTCCTGCCTATCTTTTTCTCTAGGACTTTTATGGTATCATGACTTATATTTATCCATCTTGAGTTTATTTTTGTGTATAGTATAAGTTGGTGGTTGGGTTTCTTTTTTTTAAATTATTTTATTGTAGTTCAATTACAGTTGTCTGCATTTACTCCCCACCCCCAACCCCAGGCAAATCCACCTTCCTCCCTTGCTTCCACCCCCCCGCTTTGGTTTTGTCCGTGTGCCCTTTATAGCAGTTCCTGAATACCCTTGTCCCCATTATCCCCTTCCTCCTCCCCTCTGGTTACTGTCAGATTGTTCTAAATTTCAATGTCCTGGTTATATTTTGTTTCTCTGGTTATATTTTGCTTGCTTACCTCACAAGCGTCTTGGCTGTGTCTGATCTGAATTCCCCGATAGCTGATCTGGCCTCGGTGCCTTCTCTCATGAGTCCTAATATAAATCCCTTTAACATTTCATATAGTAAAGGCTGCGTGATGATGTACTCCTTGAACTTGACCTTATCTGAGAAGCACTTTATCTGCCCTTCCACTCTAAATGAAAGTTTTGCTGGATAGATTATTCTTGGTTGTAGGTCCTTGCTTTTCATGATTAGAAATATTTCTCTCCAGCCCCTTCTTGCTTGGAAGGTCTCCTTTGAGAAATCCGCTGAGAGTTTTATGGGAATTCCTTTGTAGGTAACTGTCTCCTTTTCTCTTGCTGCTTGTAAGCTTCTCTCCTTATGCTTAATCTTGGGTAATGTTATTATGATGTGCCTTGGTGTGTTCCTCTTTAGGTCCTGCTTCTTTTAGGTTCTCTGAGCTTCTTGGACTTCCTGGAAGTCTATTTCCTTTGCCAGATTTGGGAAGTTCTCCTTCATTATCTGTTCAAAAATATGTTCAATTTTTTGTTGTTCCTCTTGTCCTTCTGGCAGCCCTATGATCTGGATGTTGGGTCATTTTCAAATGTCTCAGAGGTTCCTGAGTCCCTCCTCATTTTTTTGAATTCTTGTTTCTTCCTTCTGGTCCACCCTATTGGTTTGAGTCCCAGCTTCCTTTTTTTTCTATTGGTTCCCTGTATATCTTCCCTCATTATCTTTAGTGTATTCTTCATTTGTTCGCTTATTTGCATCCGCCTTTCTTCCAGTTTTGTGAGCATCCTGATTACCAGTGTTTTAAACTGAGCATCTGATAATTTGGCTATGTCATCATCCATTAGTTGTAATTTGTTCTGATCTTTCATTTTGGCCATTTTCATTCTTTTTATCTTGGCGCACCTGTCAGAGTCTTAGGTGTTTGCCGGTGCCTGGTAACCTGGGTTGCTTTTTTGTGACGTTTTCTCTGGGGGCGGGGCCTGGGAGGGAGCAATGGTGTCTGCTCCGTTCACTGCTGCTCCCTATCACCCTCCGCTCCCTAGTTCCCCACTGCCTTTTCTGCCAGTCTCAACCCTGCTGGTTCCCACTGGCCTCTCCGGTTACGCCGGTTGCGGGCTTCACTTGTTTCTCGTGGCTGCGCTTTGGCCAGGCACTCGTGGCATGAGTCCCTCTGGGCAAACTGCCTCTCACTCCGCTTCTCTGCTCAGTTCTGCTCTGCTTACTGGCCTGGATGTATGTCCTCTCCAACTTCCTGGGTGTCGGACTTCCCTTCAGTTCGATTCTGTCCATTCTGGTTGTTTATTTTTCGCTATTGAGTTCGTTGTTTAAACTCTCTGGTTGTGAGCGGTGGCACAGTGCATCCACCTACACCTCCATCTTGGCGGAAGTCCCCGAGTTTCATTTTTTTGCATGTAGCTGTCTATATCTCTGAACACCATTTGTTGAAGAAGCTATTTTGATGCAATTTTATGTTCCTGCCCCCTTTGTTGAATATTAATTGACCATAGAGACTTGGGTTATTTCTGGGCTCTCTATTCTGTTCCATTGGTCTGTTTGTTCTTATGCCAGTACCAGACTGTTTTGATTACCGTGGCCTTGAGATGTATTTTGATGTCAGGTATGGTAATCCCTCCTACTTAGTTCTTCTTTCTCAAACTTGCTGCAGTTTTTGGTCGTTTATGGTTCCATATAATTTTTTGAAGTTTTCTGTATCTATGAAATATGTCATTAGTATTTTAATGGGGATTGCATTGAATCTATAAATTGCTTTTGGTAGTATGGACATTTTGATGATGTTAATTCTTCCAATCCATGAACATGGTATGTGCATCCATTTATTTGTGTCTTCCTTAATTTCTTTCTTCAGTATTGTGTAGTTTTCTGAGTGCAGGTCTTTTACCTCCTTGGTGAGGTTTATTCCGAGATACTTTATTTTTCTTGTTGCTATAGCAAATGGGATTTTTCCATTAATTTCTGTTTCAGATATTTTGTTGTTGGTATATAAGTATGCCTTTGATTTCTGAATGTTGACTTTGTATCCCACTGTTTTGCCAAATTCACTTATTAGGTCAAGTAGTTTTTTGGTGGAGTCTATAGGGTTTTCTGTGTACACTATCATGTCATATGGGAATAATGCCAGTTTATTTTCTCCTTTCCAATTTGTATGCCTTTTATTTTTTCTTCTTGTCTGATTGCTGTGGCTAGGACTTCCAATACTATGTTGAATAGAAGTGGTGAAAGCCGACATCCTTGTCTTGTTCCTGATCTTAGTGGGAAAGCTTGCAGTTTCTGTCCATTGAGTATGATTTTGACTGTAGGTTTTTCATATATGGACTCATATGTTGAAAAATGCTCCCTCCACTCCCATTTTACTAAGGATTTTTTTTTTGTAAATGGGTGCTGTACCTTATCAAATGCTTTTTCCATATCTATTGATGTGATCATGTGATTTTCTCTTTTCTTTTTTTTTTGACTTATTTTTTAGTGTTTTCCTTAAGTTTATTCTGCCTTTTAATATCTGATGGCAGCATAATTATAGCTTACTTCTACCCCCCATTTCTCAGTCACAATTCAGGAGGCTATTCTTTGGCAAAAATACATCTTTCTAGTTTTAATGATTTAGAGAACATGATGATGCCTTATGAATTTGCCATGTGAATATGCCTTAAACCCTGATGTAAATTCTACAAATACAACAATATGCCAGTTTATTAATGAATGATTTAAGGTTTTCTACTAAAAATTGATTTTTATGATTATGTCAGTGATCTGGCCACATGCCACCCAATTGATGATTTAGCTGATAAGCTAGATGTTCCCTTGCTTCCTTAAGGATTTCTATTAAAGCTACACACACTGCCCAATATTGCTCGTTTGGGGGTATACTTCCATATATATATTATTTTTATTTTATTGATTATGCTATTACAGTTGTCCCATTCCCCCCCCGTTCTTTCCCTCCACCCCCACCCCCCCATTCCCTGCCCTTTAGTTTTTGTCCATAGGTCATACACATAAGTTCTTTGTCTTCTAGACTTCCTATACTATTCTTAACCTCCCCCTGTCTGTTTTCTACCTACCATTTATGCTACTTATTCTCTGCATCTTCCCCCCTCTCTCCCCCTCCCACTCCCCTGTTGATATACCTCCATGCCTTATATAAATCCCTTTAACATTTCATATAATAAAGGCTGGGTGATGATAAACTCCTTGAACTTGACCTTATCTGAGAAGCACTTTATCTACCCTTCCATTCTAAATGATAGCTTTGCTGGATAGAGTATTCTTGGATGTATGTCCTTGCCTTTCATGACTTGGAATACTTCTCTCCAGCCCCTTCTTGCCTCTGCAAGGTCTCTTCTGAGAAATCAGCTGGCAGTCTTATGGGAATTCCTTTGTAGGTAATTGTCTCCTTTTCTCTTGCTGCTTCTAAGATTCTCTCCTTCTTTTTAATCTCGGATAATGTCATTATGATGTGTCTTGGTGTGTTCCTCTTTGGGTCCAACTTCTTTGGGATTCTCTGAGCTTCCTGGACTTCCTGAAAATCTATTTCCTTCACCAGCTTGGGGAAGTTCTCCTTCATTATTTGTTCAAATAAGTGTTCAATCCCTTGGTCTTCCTCTTCTCCTTCCGGCACCCCTATGACTCGGATGTTGGGATATTTAAAGATGTCCTGGAGGTTCCTAAGCCTCTCCTTAGTTTTTTGAATTCTTGTTTCTTCATTCTTTTCTGGTTGGATGTTTTTTTCTTTCTGCTGGTCCACTCCATTGATTTGAGTCCTAGTTTCCTTCTCATCCCTATTGGTTCCCTGCAGATTTCCCCTCATTTCCTTTATATTCTCCTTCATTTGTTCAACTAATTGCAACAATCTTTCTTCGAATCCTGTGAGCATCCTGATTACCAATGCTTTGAACTGTGCATCTGATAGGTTGGCTATCTCTTTGTCACTTAGTTGTATTTTTTTCTGGAGCTTTGATGTGTTCTTTCATTTGGACCATTTTTTTTCTCATTGTGCCTGTTACTTTAAGGGGCGGAGCCTTAGGTGTTCACCAGGGCGGAGTAACCCACGTCGTTGTATTGTGACGCTATCTGTTGGGGCGGGGCCTGAGAGAACAATGGCGCTTGCTCTGTTCTCCGCACTTCCCCACTACCCACAAGCAAGTTGGGGCCTTCTTTGCTGGCTCCGGGGTGAGTGGTTGGGTCTGCACAGTTCCAAGTCCCTGTGGGTCTCCCCAGTGAACTCTCCTGTGAGGCCGGGAGTACCTCCCACTGCTGCCTCAACCCCCACAGGTGTATTCAATTGTTAGTTTGAGGCTTTATTTTCCTGCGTTGGTGGGCCTCGAGATCTGTTCTTCTCCCCAGCTTTTCCTCCCAGTTTATCTGCGCTAGAATGAGGTACCACCCAGTCCACCAGTCTCAGCCCCAGTTTCACTGAGTGTGCCTGCAGTGTTTTGGCCAGTCGTACCCGCCACGGGCCTCTCCAGGCAGCTGGAGCATTGCCGGTACCGCTCCACAAACCGCGTCTTGCCAAGTGCTCTCCACCCGGCTCCACCCCGCTTACCGGTCTGGATGATGTGTCTTCTTTAACACCTTGGTTGTTGAACTTCCACTCAGTTCAGTTTTCTGTCAGATCTCGCTGTTTTTGTTTTTTAAATTGTTGTTTTTCCTCATTTGGTTGTGTGAGGAGGCACAGTGTGTCTACCTACGCCTCCATCTTGGCTGGAAGTCCCCTCACTCCTTATCTTTAATCTTGGATAATGTAATTATTATGTGCCTTGGTGTGTGCTTCCTTGGGTCCAACTTCTTAGGGACTCTCAATTTTGTGGACTTCTTGGAAGTCTATTTCCTTTGTCAGATTAGGGAAGTTTTCTTTCACTATGTTTTCAAATAAGTTTTCAATTTCTTGCTCTTCCTCTTCTCTGGCACCCCTATGATTTGGATGTTGGAATGTTCAGAGTTGTCCCAGAGGTTCCTACCCCTCTCCTCATTTTTTTGAATTCTTATTTATTCATTATTTTCTGGTTGAATGTTTATTTCTTCCTTCTACTCCAAACCATAGATTTGAGTCCAAGTTTCCTTCCCTTCACTGTTGGTTTCCTGTAAATTTTCCTTTATTTCACTTTGTGTAACCTTCACTTTCTCCTCTATTTTGTGACCATACTCAACTGATTCTGTGAGCACCCTGATTACCAGTCCTTTGAACTGTGCATCTGATAGTTTGGCTATCTCTTTATTGCTTAGTTGAATTTTTTGGAGCTTTAATCTTTTCTTTCATTTGGGCCATAATTTTCTGTCTCAGTATACCTGTTATATAGTAAAGGGCGGAGCTTTAGGTATTCTCCAAGACAGGGCAACCCATGTCTCTACATTGTGACCCTATATGTCAGGGAGGGGTCAGAGAGGGAACAATGCCACTTGCTCAGCTCTCGGCTGGCTTTCAGTCAGTTCCCTCATTATCCACAAGCAAAATGGGCACTTCTGGTGCTAATTCCCAGGTGGGTGGATTAGTGTATATTCTAGGACCCTGTGGGTCTCTCCAGTAAACTCTCCTGTGAGGCTGGGAGTTTCTCCTGCAACCACAACCCCACAGGTTTTTACAACCAGAGGTTTTGAGGCTTTATTTCCCCACTCTAGAACCCTGGGATGCACCACCTATATTGCTCCCCAGTTGTTCCTCCCAGTTTATCTGCAGGAAAATGTGGATTCTCCTGCTCTGCTAGCCACTGACTCACCTGCTCTGGTCCTCTAGCCACCGACTTGCCATGAGTCCTCTCCACTTTGACTGCCCCTCCTACCAGTTTGGATAAATGTTTCTTATTTAACTCCTTGGTTGTGGGACTTCCATACAGTTCAGTTTTCTGGCAGTTCTGGTTATTGTTTGTTTTTTGGATTCATTGTTGTCCTTCTTTTGGTTGTGCAAGGAGGCAAAGTGTATCTACCTATGCCTCCATCTGGGCTGCAAGTCCCTGATTAAGGTCACTTTTAATCAAAACAAAACCACATTTCTCCTTACCCACATAAAAACAACTCTTAGACCTTTTGAACAGTGGGGCCTGCCCTCTTAACCTTTTGGTTTCTTCCTCTTTCATAGTGGCAAGATGTCCTCATAAAGCCCAGTTAATCTTTATTATCTCTGTTAATCCAATGCCTTATATGTGCACCTAAATTTTCCTCCTTCCATGTGAAGATCTCATTGCCTATGTAGAATAATCCCTCATTTAAACAAAGAATCATACTGTGTTTAAAAATTATCTTTTAGTTTCATCACTTTTTCAATTCACAAGTGAGTAAGTTATTAAACTGAACAATTGCTTCAGTCACATAATGTTTAGTACTAGAATAGGTTCCAATGAATCCCTAAAGGAAGAGGACATTTAAATCTGAAAGGAAAGAGTGTTATGGACACAATAAATGAGAAATAGAAAACACAAAGGAAGGGGTGCTTTTTTCTGGAAAACTTATTTTTGTAAATATTTACATTTATTTTATTTACCTTTTTATAGTATCAATATAGAGCCAGCCACTTCATCTTTTCAGAGCCAAAGAAAAGAGAAGTCATAAAAGACAATAGCCTTAATTTGCCAGAAGACAGGTTTAGTTTAACATAAAGGAAAATTGCCCAGTGATACAATTATTAAGTTTGATTCCAACAGTGTCTTCCTTGAGATGGGTGGACTTCATTCTCAGATAGTGGAGTTAAATTATCTCTGTGCACTTCTAGTCTTTTCAACAGCCTTGGTCTCAGAGAAGTACAATTCATTTCTTGAATTTCTTAAATGGGGTTTTTACAAGCTGGAGCAAAAGTAGGTTTACGGATATGAGTATGCCAAATACAGAGTTTATTTTTGTATTATTATTTGTTAATTACTGTATTATTTTCCATTCAAACAACTGTACACCTACTTTGCCTCATGCTGTGGATCAAAGCCCTTCTAAAATTAGGATTTGGCTCAGGGATCATCCTTGGACCGCCACATTTAGAGTTAGTAAAACTAGTGGTTAGTAGATTCTAGAGTGAAACTTTCTGGTTCAAGTTCTAGCACTGCCACTAACTAGTTGTGTGACATTGGGCAAGTCATATAACCTCTCTGTGTCTCGGTTTCCTCATCAGTAAGATTGGGATAATAACTAATACTCCTTTCATATGATACTTGTAAGGCTTAATTAAGTAAGTAACATGCCTTAGAATACTTACTACCTGGCACATAAGTGCTATATAAGTGGTACCTATTATTATTATCACTTGGGATAAGTATCCCTTCTATATCCTCCTACAGGAGCCCCATTTATTTATTCACTTGTTCATTCACCTGCTCTGTGCTGAGCACTATGCAGGGTTCTGTACTGTCTCACTATTTTGCTAGAGATGTCATGGACAAGGACAGTTCCTGGTTTTCTTTGTATCCCTTGTCTCCTCACAGTGAGAGGCACATAGTAAGTGGTCAGTTCTAAAAAGTGACATAAATTGGAATTCCCCTCATGTTTTCACAGGCAATCTGGTACCAGAGAGCAGTAGTTCTTGTGTTTAAAGCATATATGTGCTAGATTAGTCTTAAAGTACCAAAGACAAAACAGAATATAGTTATATAGATCTGGTGTGATTTTGGATTATTGGCTTGTGATTTTTTTTCTAGTACTTGCCTTAGAATATGCTCTAATACACTAATTAATACCTGGGGATATACTGTGATTTTACCTTAACTTGTGCAGAAAGTAATGCTTTTGTCAATATGAAGAGTCTAAAGGTCTCAGAACGACCAGAACATGTCCTGGAACTTGTGAGCAAGACGAAGAGATGTTCCAGAGATGACAAGATGACTCTTCCTCCACAGCGAGATCATTCAAGAAATGCATATGATTGCAAAGGGACCACTGCCTTAGAATATTCAAGAATAATGATCACAGTGTTGTTTAGTAATTTAGCAGCAACACATGCCGAATACCTGTGCCACATGTGTGTCACATACTGTATTTGCACAAAAATACACATTGTTTGCCTGGAGTATAGTGCTAATGCAAATGGGGTTTATGTCTCTCAAGAGGCATTTAAAATTTTTAATGGGTAAAAACTGGGAACTAGAATAGTAGTATCTAGGATCTGAGTTATAACATCTGAGCCTCATTTTTTATGGTCTACCCAGAAACAGAATGACTTGCGAAGGTTATTCAGCCTTCCAGCTTTTGGATGAATAAAGAAATGTAATATATTTGAAAAGCAAAGTAAAATATTTTTCTGAATAACCACACTGAATGTTTTAAATATTAAAATATTTAGTGTGATTCATATAGAATATGTGTATATTTCTCCTGAAATACAAAGGGCCTAGAGTAGATTATTTCTACTACTTTTTTCAAGGGCTTCCTTTTGATGATGATATGTCAGTTTTGTGAAGGCACAACTGTTAATAGGGAAAACAGTTTGGGGGTGCCAGCAGCTGACCACTGGAAAAACACGCAACAGAAATGGAAAGCTATTTCTAGAGCTCTCCAGTGCCAGGACTCAACTTTCCTATTATCAGGCTCTCTTAGAGAACAGCAAGACCAGCTAGGACATGAGAAAGTTGGGCCAAGTTCATAGCAATGGATCAATGGCATCTTCCTAATTCTGTCTTTAGGAAGAGTCTGCTCATCGAACTTTGATTTTTCTGAAAGGTAAAGTTAGAATTCTTTCTTAACATACAGTGCTTAGAATTCCTGAGTGACTTCTGGAGTTTATGAAAAGAATGCCAAATATCCTAGAACTTGTATCTTGACACCAGAGCTTCAGTTAACCTAAGTTGGTTGTCTTTGTCATTCTGGTGATCCCTGACAACTTCTCCTAAAGGATGTGGATGGATCAGTAATAACCCATCAGCACAGGTGGGAAGACAGCAAGAAGCACCTGTCCTGTGCAGTACTGGGCCATGCCCTTAGCCCAGAGGACAGCATTATGATTTCACACACATGTGTACACAGTTATGTGCTGAGTACCATTTTATTAAAATCATTGTTGAATGGCAATCACTTTGACTCAAAACTGAAGACCTAGATTCTAGTCTCATTTCATCTGTGTGATGTGCAAAAGCCACAGATTCTCTGAGCCCCAGGCTTGCTCATTTAATCCAATTGACCAGTTCGGATTAGACCAAAGTTTCAGAAAAGACTTTGACGTATAGATGAATCACCTGGGGATTTTGTTCAAATGCACGCTCTGGTTTAGTAGGTCTGGGGCTGGGCCTAAGACCCTGCATTTCCAAACAGCTCCCAGGGGATGCTGCTGTTGCTGGTCCTTGGAACATATTTGAGTAGTGAAGGTTATATTTGTTATTTATTTTATCCTCTCAACCACCCTATGATATGGGTAGTCTTAGCCTCACTTTAAAGATGAGGAAACAGGAGTTTAAGCTCAAGCTAACATAGATAGCAGGACTAGAACTGAAACTTAGGTCTGACTGGCCCCTAAATTTAGCCACTATACAAACTTGATACTGCCTTTCATTTTCTTCTGGAGCTTGGAAGAGTAGCTGCAATTTTAAAGTTGTATAACCCATTTATTAGGTATAGCTTAGCCATTATGAAAATCTATATTCCCATAAACACAGAATAATATGTAATTCTTTTTTTCCATTAGAGGAAAAAGATAGTGTAGTGGCATAGATAATGCACAAGGAAAACTTCAAAGTCCATTAATACAGGCATTATTGTTGCATATTAGGAACTTATTTCAAGGCTGTTTAATTTTAACTAATTTATTTAATAAACTTTTAATCCACCTTATTTTATTAGCTCTCTTGTGTCTCGTTTTATATTTGCTGGCATTTCTACAAAATGATGAGGTATCAAGCACTGTGGTTGGAGCACACACAGAGCATTCACGTTTCTACATAAAAACCTCTCTGGGTTAAAATCTTTAAGCACCAAGGATATATTAGTAGATTATTCTATGCTATAGGCTGATGTCCACAAATATCGGACAAACTATTACTGTGTTTTGAGTAGGCAGAAATGCAAAGTTTGCATTCTTTTAGAATCCTCATTGATGACTTTAAGCATAGCAACCTGACTTAAAATATACTGTTTTGTTTTCTAAAGGCCAAATTCCAGGGTTGAATTTTTATGTGGAAAATTTTATGTCAGCGCAGAGTTTTACAGCATAGTCATAAAACTCAAAGATGAGAATTTGTAATGGCCATCGATTCTCAACAGAAGTCACATTAGCAGGCATAGGAGACATAGAGAACGGCGCTAAGAGCCTCTGGCAACATGTGAAGATGCAGATTCTTTAACACAAATTTGCAAGTTAGTGCCCCAAAAGAATCAGGCTAAAATTATCCACATAAATCCATATAAATTAACTGACATCCATTGGTTAGTTTCAGGAGACTTTAGTTTCTTGGTTGTCAGATAATTCTAAGTTCTAGAATATGTGAAGGAGCTACTGAGTCAGACTGCCCAGAGTTCCAACTCCCAGAATGCCTCTTAGCAACTATTTGACCTTGGACAAGATACCCACCCTCTCTGAGACTCAGCTCCCTTCTCTATATAATGGAAATTAAAACAGTGTCTCACAGGGTTGTATGAAGGTAAGAGAAACACTACAGTGCTCAAAAGTATCTAAAATATAGCAGGAGATCTTTATAAATGTTTTTACATGCTAATGTTAAGCTGTATAACCATTGTAAAGGTATTCCTAACTCTCCAAATGATCTGTATCTGTGAAAATTTCTGTTGAAGGTTGGAGAGTTGGGGGGGTGTGGCAGGGGACAACAGGGCCTGACAGAGAAACCCATTGTGATTAACTCAGAGGATTAGACCAGGCTAGAAGCTAACCAAGGTTATATGTGACAGAGAAAGATTCTGGTATAGCAGAGCCCCCCTTTACCACACAGAGAATTTTTTTCTGAAGCTAATGAGCTCTGAGTACCCCCTGAGCTAAAATGCCTGCCCTGTGCTGCCTCTTAGGGCCATTCAGGCCACAGGTGCTTCCAGCCACATCAGCTTGTCATATTCTGATCTTGCTGGGAAGCCAGTCCTTAGAGTTTGTTCAGTTCCTTAAATACGTAACTACCTAAGACGAGTTCAACTCTATAGTCAATGCTTGTCTGTCAGATTACATTGAAGGTTTAATATATTTCCTCCTAAAGACTGTAACTGCTTAGTAAATATTTATCAGATGAATTAATGAGCTGAGACCTTTATAAAGGAAACCTTGAGGATGTTGGTACAGCGAGCTTGTGAAGGAAGAGGCTCTTCAGGTTCTTGTTGCTATCAACAGACCCTTGTGAAAATGTCTTTCTTGCATCATTTCCAAGGCCTCTGGCTGTACATGGGGAAACCTCAGACAACTTGGAGACATTTTACTAACTACACAAAATGTACATTAGTAAAATCAGCAATTAGAGTACTCATTTTAAAGATGCATATTTAAAGACAAAGAGGGAGAAAAGAGTTCTTGAATGGAATTTTTTTTTTACACTTTCCTACTTGTATGTTTTTGTTTAGCAGACTTTTTCCTTCCCACACTTCTCTACTGTGTGTGCTGCCTTTTCTCTGAGTTAAGGGAAAAGCAATATTGGAGCACATCATTTAAAAAGCCACAGTTATCCATATATCATCAGGGTCAGCTAGAATAAGATGTATATCATGTGCTTTCTTCCTCAAGCTTCCTCTTCAGGCGTGTGCTTAAAAGGGAATGAGAACAAAATTAGAACCACCACTTGGTGACTTACCCCTACAACCCTTCAGTGAATGCAGAAGAATGATGTAGTGCCTGAGTTAATCAAGCATGGCAGACATGCATCAAATGCAGTACAGGTTGGCTCTGATGGACGCCCACCTCAGCCTAGATTACAACACACGATCCCTGGTTCCTGGCAGTTTACTTGTGGTGGTGGGATCACTCTGAAATCAGGTCCCTTGAGTAAAATTCACAAGATTGCATATACCTGGTGTGAAGTATGGGCAATGTTTTGAAAATAACTGTCATCCATAACGTCAAAGACTTTTAAATGATTTTTAAAGCAGATTAAATACTGAGAATGATTAAACAGATTGAACAAGGAGTTTAACTAAGATTGATTTCCCAAAACCCAAATGCCCAATTGATAAGGAATACAGCCAAACAAAAAAGATGTGTTAAGGCAGACTGGAATACCCTGCAGCCATTAAAAATTTTTTTAAAATGTTGATTTTTTTAATACCTGAAATATTCATTTTAAATAATAGTCCCCAAAGAGGGCTATTTGCCACTGTGTTAAAATGCTAATATGTCTATTAGAAAATGACAGAACAGATTTTCAAGCCCAATATGTTGACTAAATCTCACATTTTCCTAAAAATAGACCTGCTTGGCAGTCATATGCAATCTTGTGAATATTACTCCTGAAGGACCTGATTTTAGAGTTATCCTACCACTATGAGTAAACTCACTAGAAACTGTTATCTCAAGGTGGCTAGGATCCCAGGGCTACAGCGACAAAGGAGAGGCCCAGCTTCAAGTAGGAGGGTCTCTTAATGCTTTCTGAAGCTGGCTCTTCTCTGTGGAGGATTCCCAGAGCTGGGTGACCACATTCCAGCCCTGTCTCTGGAGCCTTGCCGCTTCATTCACCCAGCTTTGTGACTCTAAGAAGAAACCTGGGAAAAGTATAATATAAGAGAGTATAAAATAACACATTTTAAATGTGGTAATTGCTCAAGAAGAATCAGACCACCATAACTGGCACATGCAAATATATACAACTGTTAATTTTCCTTCTGAAATTCCCATTTCTTTTATCCACATGAAATCTCTGAAAAATGCTCTTGATGATTTTTGTGTTCCTTTCCTTCCCAACACCCCCAGCCCCCAGTAATGAGACAATGATATAGTGATGTCTTTTGACCAACCTGAGGACCCAGAGAAGACATCAAGCCCAGACATTCTTCTTGGCCCTAGGTGATGTCGTGGAGCAGACAGCAGGACCAGCTGCTGATGTAACTGTTCTTGTTTCGAATGCTAGTTGTAACCAACAGTTTAGTTTTGCTTTGACAACTCCTTCTACAGCCAAAACTATTGTTATGACCCACATCATTGCTATTTACCCTAAATAAGGAAAAACCAAAGGCTATTCTGGGCACAGAGCAGTGCTTGTGGCTGGGGTTATTTGCAATAGTACCATGGCATGCTGCCCTTTTCACTGAGACCACACCATGACTTTTTCTGTACAGTGCTGTGACAGACGCTCAGCCTTCTCAGAGTCTTTTTACACAGCTGCAAGGCATCAAAATGCACCAGAGATGTTTTATGCACATATGAAACAAACTGTTTAGACCTCAAGGGAAAAGAGACTGTGCTTGCATAAAATGAACCAGGAAAAAGCACCCTCCTGAGATATGTCTCTGCTTTAACATTTGAATTGCCTTTTTTCTCATTACCTGAGATTGTTTTCTGTAATTTCTGAAACTTGTAAATTAAAACTGTATAGTAATATTGAGAGTCCTGACTTTATAAGATTCTCTGGGACATATTTGTACTACCATGCATTGAAAAATAATGATGACAAGGAGAGAGAGAAAGTAGGGAGAGAAGAGAAAGAGAAAGAGAAAAGACAAGGCAAGGGGAAGAGCTGACAGGAAAGGGAGAAAGGGAGGGAGAGAAACTATGAGTGTTTCCTGCTGTGGTTATGACTTTGCCGGTTGCCAGTGCAGAGCTTAGCTGCACGAGCTATGTGAGCTGCTCCCATCAGGCAGAGACTTTGGGGAGAGGAGGACCCAGAGGACAGCCCACAGCTTGGCTTCTGGAGTGAGGGCCACTGCATGTGCTCTGAGCCTGAATATACTCTTGAAGCTGGAGCCACAGCAGAGAAGCATGAGTAGCTAAGTGTCCCTGCCTGTTTACGCATGCTGCCATGGTAAGTGCGTGCTCTCTCCCTTTCCATTTCTTTAACTCTGAAAGCTTCCATCAGAAATCGTGGGAAGAAATATTGTGTTAATATTTGCACATTTCCCCTTTCACTCTTGTCTGGTTTGGTATTTGCCCATTGAAAAGATTATTGAACATAATAGAACAAGAAGATGATTTGTCTAGCTGCATTGCACTTATCTGTGTGTGTACCATGTCCTATGTGAGGCCAACACAAGAAATGCAGACTAATCATTGCTCTGTGGGTGTTCAGAGGCTCTCAGGTTTTCAGACCCTGGACCTGTTATCTGTTCTGTGACACTGCCGGCTTCCTGCCACAGAGTACCTGGTTTCTGTGGATGGCAGTTAATAATTTGGTAGCCACAGCCTGCGGTCAGAGCCACAGCATTTGAACCTAGAACCTGGGCTGGGCCCCACTGATACAGGAGAAAGAGACAGACAAACACACACACGCACATGCGCGCACACACACACACACCATGCTGGTTATAACTGCAGCTTTGAGCTGCCTGGAGAGGAGATTGCCTGAGGCTGAAGAGATGCTTTGAGCTGGGGGTGAGGGGTGCAGCATCATAGTTGGACTCCCCCTTGCAAAGGACTCAATTATGTCCAGTGATCACCTGAACAACAGCACACTGAAGGAAGCCCAGTTTAAAGACCTGTTCTTGAAAACAGGTATTCTTCCAAAGGCCAGCTGTGGGTGATACCTGCTCTCTCAGGTTTGTTGTGGTTGTTCTTAGAGTTTAGTGTGAGGATAGAGTTGAGAAAAGTAAGAACTTTGTGTCTCCCTAAGAGGGGTCTGTCAGCTCTGAGAACACTTCAGAGCTAGACTCTCTTGAGGAACTTGTATTTTATGCTTTTTCATTTTTCTTGTCTGTAATCATTTTGTTTGAGCTGGAGATGATAGCGTCAATACATAGGTTTGTTGCTTTGGGGGTTTTGTTTCTCAAATGCTCTGTAAGTCAGGCTAAAACCTCCCCTGGATTTCTGTTACTCACTCATGAGTAGGTTTTTTCACCCTGAGTTATTGAAAACAGCAATTTAAAGAAAAGATGTATATCTCAGGATGTGGAGGGTTCACTGGGTAGCTTCTCAGGTCACCAGTGCGGTAACAGGTAGGAAAGAGAACTGTGATTCTGAGAGGGAGACAGGCAGAGCCGAGGAAAGTGAGAGACAGAGTGGTTGCTAGTCAGGAAGCATTCACAAATCACTGCTCTTAACTGAGAATAAGACAGTTTCCTACGCAGCTGTACTTTTTTGGTGTGTGATAAACTTTTCTAATTTAACGTTGTGGGGGTGGGTAATGGTAGATTTAAAAGGTTTGTAATTGCTTTTACTGCTCTGCTGTGTTTTCAGAAAATCCTGTCAATTATCTTTGATTAGAACATATTTAGCTAAATTTCTTTCTGAAGAGATCATGACACTCTAGATTCTAAAATGCATGGTGCAAAGTTGTATTGGATGAGTGCTTAAACCTTAGTAAATTAAAAAGATGTTGTTCTAGCTGGATGGACTCACAGTATCTGCACTCTAGGGATCAAATAGCCAATAAGATTGTCTCTGACTGCCACCTACTTGCCAGTGCTACCACAGGCACTAGCCTTTGCCCTCAGAAGGCCCTGTGCCATTTGACTGTGCCCTGCTTTCATCTCTCCTCCTATAGATCATAGGTATCAGCTCCCACTTTTATCATGCAAAACATTTTATATAAATATATGAATATAATTAGGATTCTATAAACAGTTAACCTTTGTATAAAAGCAACCATGAGGCTCTTTCCAGTGACAGTTCACACTGCCTAGAGTAAGTAGAAATAGTTGAACAATTGTTACAGAACATAAAAACGTTTAGCAGAACTTTACCACTGAAGTCATTAATAAGTGTTTGGTGGGATGTGGTTCTGTGCTAGACATTGTTCAAAGAAGATTGAGTAATCAGGACCTCTTCCTCCTAGGGATTTCTTCAACAGTTATCTGTAATGAACACCAACTTTGTGCCAGGAATGTGCTACCTGCTGGGGATGCCAAGGTGTTTATTGCACCAGGGCTCACTCCATGGGAGAAGAAGACGAGAAAATGGGCTCTAACAAGACAGCGATAACTCTTGTGACAGGTTCAGATACACACAAGGGAGCCCTACAAGGGTAGTGAGCCCATCATCAAGGGGTTAGGCAAAACCTTCTAAAGGAAGATAAAGCTGGCAGCAACACAAAATCTGGCTATTTCCAAATCTAGGTGGCTCTTTTCCCCTCCTGTTGTTCTACTTGTTGTAAGATAGGTCAGAGTAGCCAACCTACCCCAAGGAAAAGAAAGTGCAAAATGCAGGGTGGGGCGAAAAGTAGATCTGTACTTGTTCATACAGAAAATAATATAATAATAAATAATAATACAATAAAAACTCCATGTTTCCCATACTCACAACTATAAACCTACTCTTGCCCTACTCTATATATAATATAGTCATTATGATTATAGCTCTTAGTGTTTTGCCTTCTGAACTTCAAGCTGTGAAGTTATTCCTTTACTACAGGCTGAATTTTCCCCTCTTGACCATGGTGTTTAATCAGTGTGAATTTTTATTCAACCATTAAAGTCTCCAAGAGTATTTTTATACTAACAGTTCACAAACTAGAGACAATTATAGTCTATATAGATTCCAACTCCTGCCCCGCCCATCTTCCTAACCCCACTGCCCAGACTCTGTAGGTTTTGGGGAAAAAATATACCAGCCTTTAGGAATATTCAGCACTTTAAAACTGTCACAGAGCCATAGATAAAGAGTAAGACACCCCAAGGCTGTCATCTTCCAACCACACCCACCTCTGCCCACGAAGACAGAGGAAGGAAACACAGATGCACATTCACTGTGCCTAAGCCATGGTGAGGACCTAGGCGAGCTCTTTAGGAGAGAGGGGCTGCCTGGAGGGTAAGCTAGCCCTGGCAGCTTACCATGGTCTCTGTATTCCCAGTAGATTCTAGCACTTAGGGGAGTGAGGTGGAAGTACTGCTACCATTGGTTAGAGTGTGAGAGACTCTAACCACATTCAGGGTCGTGTGTAGAGATTTATGGAAAGCATTAAGCCCTTTCAGTGATGTCGTAGTATTCTGCATTGAAGCTTTTCTGAATGCTGCCAAGGTGTTTATTTGGCCTGGTGGAAGGAGGAGGGGCTAATGAGAGGCCCAGAACCTCCCCCTTTACAGAGTCAGAAAAAGTATACATTACATATCTGGAATTTAACAATAATTAAACATTTGGAAAGTAGGACTTTCTGTGAAGGATGTTATATTAATGGAGGAAGGACCAAATAGAAGATGGTGTTAACCATACCACAAATAGAAATGAGTGTTATATTGGGAACATACGGTAGTATAACTACACTTCCCCAGAGCTTTAAAAATAGTGCAGATGCTCATGCCTCTAGTATGAGTCAGTTGAGCTCTTCATTGAACGGGGAATATAGACCAACAAACCTCACATAATCTCTCATGTTTCTGTATCTTGGCATTTCTTGGAGATGTTTCTATAAAAATACAGATATGCCGTCATCATTGTCACTGTTTTACAGTGATAAAATAAAGTACTATGATGCCTTCCTGTAAATTTTAGATGAGACTTATTATAAAATGTCTGGTGTTGAGATTGCACTGACTCGTCCACTATAACATCATCAGCTATACAGCCCCATGAGAAGAAGGAGAGTTTGTTCGAAATGATAGCTTTGCTAGTTAGAGTAATCTTGGTTGTAGGCCTTTGCTTTTCATCACTTTGAGTGCTTATTGCCAGTCCCTTCTTGCCTGCAAAGTTTCTTTTGCAAAATCAGCTGATAGTCTTATGGGAACTCCTTTGCAGGTGATTATCCGCTTTTCTCTTGCTGCTTTTAAGATTCTCTCCTTATCTTTAACCTTTGGCATTTTAATTATGATGTGTCTGTGTGTGGTCCTCTTCAGGTCCAACTTGTTTGGGACTCTCTGTGCTTCCTGGACTTATATGTCTATTTCCTTCACCAAATTAGGGAAGGTTTCTTTCATTATTTTTTAAAATAACTTTTCAATTTCTCACTCTTCCTCTTCTCCTTCTGGTATCCCTATGATTTGGATGTTGGCACTTTTGGAGATATCCCAGAGAACTAAAAGGCAGATAAAGTGCTTCCCAGACAAGATAAAGCTAAGGAGTTCATCATCACCAAGCTCTTACTATATGAGATGTTAAAGGGGCTTATTTAAGAAAACGAAGATCAAAACTCTGAAAGTTAAAATGACAACAAACTCATAACTATCAACTGCCTCTCCTGCTGGCCCAAGGTCTACAGTAGCTCAGGCTCTGATTGGGCTTCTGTCAGCCAGGGTGGCCAGCTGGGCTTCACTACTTGCCTCAGTGAGTGACGCCCTGGAGCCCAATTCCTGCCAGCCTGAGCCCTCACCCTGACCCTGGCAAGTTCCGAACTTCAAATGCCCATGAACCCCTAGAATCATTATGTGTCCTGTGTGTCTTAGATGCACCTGCTATGGCTGTACTCATGCATGAAAACTCAGGACGATGATCCTGGAGCTACTTTGACAACATCTCAAATCCTGTTATCTGGAATGTCCCCAAGAAATCCAGGCTCCTAGTACTTGCATGCCTGCTGTCCATTGGTCTACACCACCCATTCTCCAAATGTGATTGAAGATTCCTTGGGGCCCCCAAGACTCTCCAGGTGGTCACTGAGGCCAGATGTTCTTCATATAGCTCAACCAAAACAACATGTCACAACAGATTCAAAGTGAAGCAGAGAGGAGAATTTAGCTGTTTTCTGTTAAGACAGATGTTAAAGAGATGTGCAGAAGTGTAAAGAAACGCCACTGTTAACACTAAATTATTTTGTTTTGAAAAATACAATTATTTTGATTGTGTTACATATATTAACATGTAATGAGTTTATTTTTAATGAATAAATACTTTTTTAGTTTTAATTTCAAGTTTGGGAAACATTGATAGATGTCAAAAACAGAGCTCTTTGGGAGAAATCAGTAATTTTTAAGACTATAGAGGGGTCCTGAGACCAAATTACTTGAGAGCTGCTGGTTTAAGCAGATCAAGAGGGTGGAACAGAGGAAGGAAATGCAGCAAGTTTGGACACATTGAGGGGTGGGTTGGGCCTTCCAGGTGCCAGCACTTCATCAGAGCAGGGTAGGGCCCTGCAGGTCTGCATGTTGACAACAGAGCTGGTGAAGAGCAGCCTAGGAGCAAGTAGTCCCCCTTTTTTTTTTAAGATTTTATTTATTTATTTTCAAAGAGAGGAGAAGGGAGGGAGAAAGAGCAATGTATGGTTGCCTCTCACATGGCCCTCACTGGGGACCTGGCCTGCAACCCAGGCATGTGCCCCGACTGGGAATCGAACCAGGACCCTCTGGTTCCCAGCCCGTGCTCAATTCACTGAGCTACACCAGCTGGGCACAAGTAGTCCCTTTAAAGGAAGGTGGTGGCAGTTCTATACACTGCTTCCCACAACTGAGATCTTTCTCACCCTTGCTTTCAATGAACTTTTTAATACGATGTTAGATCAAAAGATGTATGCGTTTCAGACAATATTAAATGTTCTATCTGCTGCCTCAGATTTAAAAAAAATCAAATCCAGAGTGAATAAATGTCTAAACATATAAATACAAACTATAAAAATCCTGGAAGAAAAGTATTTTTAGAATAGTGGAGAAGACAGTCTAAGGAAGCTTAAAAGCTATAAAGGAAAAAGACAGTATTTGATTGATGTGGACCCCGCGCCTGCGCAGGGTCCATGTGCTATGGCCGCTGCAATGAACAAATGCACACAGACTGCAGAAGTCCTGTGGAGAAAAAGGGAAGGCATGGCCACTTTCTAAGTGAGAGAGAGACCGAGAGAGAGGGCCGGAGGGAGGACCCAACCCCTGCCTGGACAGGCTTTTATTGCTTTTCTGGGTACATTATGTGGAGGATGGTTCTCATTTACTATGCACAGGTCCTCATTTACTATGCACAGGTTCACTGTAGGTGATTACCTTTTACAGATAACAAAGAGAAGAATGTTGTTAATTACTTCAAAGGGAAGGATGTTACAGATCCAGGGGGAAAGTAGTTGAACTGGTTACAGTCCATACTTGGGAGGTTTAGCACAGATTTTAAGAAGTTACTTTGGGTGGGGCTGGAGGGGAAGGGAGGAGGGGAGGGGAGAGGATGCAAATAACTGTAATTGAACAAAAAAAATAAAATTTAAAAAAAAAAGTTACTTTGGAGATATGCAGTAAATATTTGTTACCTCAATCCAGGGTGAGGGAGTTTTAGCAAAAGAGTCTCATAGTAGTCTAGGTACAATGCAAGCCTAATTCCCCATGAGAAAACCAATCCACGGGCATGGCTCCTGTGTGCTGACTCACTCCCACTGATTTTCCAGGTGGGGGTTGAGCTACATTCCCACACCACGCAAAATGGTTCCCTATATTTGATGTTGTAAAGATTTATATTTTCTATAAAGAAACTCATAGCAAAGTTTAAAGATATGAAGACTAGGAGGCAATATTTGTACCACACATAACAAATAAATATTTATAGCCATAATATGTAAAGACTGCTTACAAATAAATGAAAATGAAGTAAATGAGAAAACTACAAATAAACTAATATGACTTTGAAAAAGAAAAATGTAAATTACCAATAACCATAGGAAGGGATCTAAAATTACTAGTAATTGAGGGAATACAAATGAAAACAAGACACGTATTTTTGTGCATCAGATTAATACAAATGAAAAGGGTGAGTGTTGAGTGTTAATGAAGGTGTGGAGGAGAGTGCCCTCTCCTTGTCAAGAGCCTTTTTATAGTGCAGGGTCCCGGCAGCCATCAGCATTTAAAAGGATATATCCTTGACCCAGAAATTTCAATTTTAGGAATCTTTCCTGTAGGAATACTTACAAATGTGGGTCAACACACACATTGACACTCACACATGTACATATACATGCACACACAATCTTCTAATCATGATAGAAAAAGAAGAAAAAAACACCAAAACATCCATCATTTGGAAAATGTGAGTTCTAGTATCTTCATATTCTGGGATAGATAGCCACCATAAAGAGTGAAATTGACTTATATATATTCTTGTATAAATATATCTGTGATATATTAAATGAAAAAAACTAGAATAATATATTTGTACAATGATTCCATTCATAAGTAAGAAGAAAGCCCTTATTCAATAGGCAAATGCACAAATAAACACAATGGGTGAACTCTGCCCCCCACCTCATGGGCTTGAATGGGCAGGGGTGGTCGCAGGCCCATAAAGGGGAACTTCTGCATTATACACTATTTCCTTCTATATTGTTTAAATTTTAAAGGTCATTTTATAATAAAAATCCTTTTTAAATGGAGCACAGATATATCTCAATATGTCCATAGAATTATGAATATATAATTGGATTACTCTGCTTATAAATGTTTATCTGTATAGCTTTCCATATTCAGGAAAAGGTAACCTAGGAAGGTATTTTCCAAGTGAAGAATTAACCCATGAAGACTTTGTGTGGCATCCCTCAGTGTAGTTATCACTTTCCTCTCTTTCCATAGCTATAAAGCAGTAAAATTTTCTTGAGGAAAAAAAAATTGTCAATTTCAAGGTATGATTAAACCTGAAAGGATGAACTCTGCAGTTCACCCACAAAATACCTTTGACCTAAGTAGAACTAACTCCCTGTTTAGGTCAGTGATTGCTCATCACCGGGGTGATAGACCTTGGGTTGGTAGATCACCCCTCTGCACAGATCCACACAGTTCTGCTAGGTTGCACTACTTGAGCACTTCAGCCAATGCAGGCCTCAGTCCTGTCAGCAGTAGCTGTCCTTGCAGGGAGCACACCTGTGCAGGTGGAGCCATACATTCTAGAAGAGAGGTCTTGGTCTCAACATGTGTGCTCCAGAATCATTCATTGATTCCCCTATTAGTGATTAAGTCACTTAACTACCTTCTAGACACCACCTCATGCTTGATACCAAAATACAAAATAAGTAGAAATAGGTTTCTGATCATAGTTTCATGTAAGAGACAGACTAAAAAGGCACAGTCTACATCTTACGTCATAAGTGATGAAGAAAGGGATCCAACCACATGGCTTCACATAGGCATCATGTGACATAGACCCCAAAAGACACAGGATGTCCTAGACACGGAAGTGTTATGTGCAAAGGCAGAGTAATGAACACAGTGTTTTTGGATTAATAAGTGTGTCACAAATCCCACAGTCCGCAAGGGTAAATGAGGCCACACTTATATCTGTACCCCAAATGCAAAGGTTTCCAGCCTATTCCCTCTGGGAGAAATTTCAGTCTTTTCTAGGAGGCTTCCATCATGAAGATTTCTTATAGTCCCTTGGAGGGTTTGGAGTACATAAATTTGGTGGCTCCCTGGGGGCTTTTTCCCCACAGGAAGTAGATGCTCAAGCCCTTGGGGATGAACGGGGCACCCAGTCCCTCTGGAGGCCTCGCCAATCAGCCATTAGACCTCAGGAGTTTACAGAGCAGTGATACTATGAAGGGGGAATAGGGAGCCCAGCACCTGGGTCTTGCTGAGTGCCAGTCTCTAGAACTGCTCTGGCATTGCTGCCTGAGCCTCCATAGTCAGCTGTGCCCACTGGGATCTTCCCTTTTACTGCCAGCAAGGGCTACACCTGGCAAACCTACCGGCCTCAACTGCTCACCACTGTAAGACTCTCTCATACTCAAGTCTCCATTCTCCAAGGTGCACCTCTGGACCAGCACCCCTACAGGCCCAGTGCTAAGTGCAATCCATCCCAGCCCCGAAGGCACTATGTAAATCTTTGCCCCTCAGATATGTAGGGGTTGAAGATAGGAGTGGAGGACAGTACTACAGGACAGGACATGGTGGAATTCAGGAAGACCCTCCAGCTACCCCTATGTGGCCTAGCTCCTGTCCCTTTGTTCTCAGGGTATGGATGGAGTAAGCAGACATCAGGGGGAGGGTGGTACCCAGTCCATTTTGCATCACCCCAAGTGTGAGCCCATTCACTGAGATATAATGCTTCTCCACTGGCCAGTGGCCTGAGCCCTACTGCAACAAGAGGCTGCGCGTTATGTGTACATGTACATGTGTGTGCATTCCTTATGTATATACATGTGTGTATTTGTATGCCTGTGTATATATGTGTGCATGAATGCATCATGCCCATGTAAATGTGTGCATATGTATATGTATGTGAGTATGCATGCATGTATGTGTTGCAAGTTTGAGGCAGTAGCACAATCAAAAGAACTCCCCGCTTTCTCTTGCCCTTCATTATACCCCATAGCTGCCCATCTCACAACAAAAGTTGTATACCGTTCTCCTTACCATCTTCCTGAGTCCCTCACTCTTTAAATTGATGTCCTTGCATGAACAGTCACTTCCTTTCAGTGTGTGAGGGGACTCAGAGGAAAACACGTAACCAGCACTCAGCAGGGTCATGAGCTAGAAGCCAGAAAACAGAGGGTATGGGTTCTAGAGCTGACCTTGAGCATTGAGCTTCTGTTTTCTTCCTGCAAAACTGAAGGGCTTGAATCACCTACTTCTCTCATTGCCAACTGATTGTGCTGCTTTGTAGACATAGCTCCATGGCACTATACTCATGTGTGAAGCATGTGTTAATGGAATTTAGAAAATCTTTTGTAATGGCATTGTCAGAAATCCAGTGGTGACCCTACTGCTCACAGAATATGGTGCCTGCAGATTTGGAGACAGTGAAGATGTTATTTTTCTAAATTACTTCCAAAGGCAGCAGCTTTGAGGAAAGGAGGTTGGGGCCTTTAAAAACATATATTTTCTGTGGATCCTGTGTGGGTGTGCTTTGGGAAACTTGACACAACCATAAAAATGGGTTTAACTTTCCTAGAGAGATTACCCTGGGAGAAACAGCTCCAATTTTGACAAGCTTTCTTAACTCCTCTAAGGATGGACAGAGGATGTCATGTGTCAGGCTGGAGTTTAGGTGACGGAGAGCACTGAACTTTTTATAGCCCAAGATATGACCCTTGCGGGCTTGCCTGCACAGTGGGAAAGGGTGCTTCAGGCAGCAGCCAGCCTGTGGCATGCACACTGGGCTGGTCTTTGAGTTTCATGTGTGGAATGGTGTAACTTACAGCACAGCACCTCCTACAGGTCTTATAGGGCCAATAGAATACATTTTTCCTACTGCCCTTCTCATTATAAAATTGCAAAGACAAGGTTTGTCTGAGCACCAGAGGTCTTCTGGAAAGTGAGGCCCATGCCTGGATCTCCCTTTACTTAAATATTATTGGAATGTTAAAGTCTGGCAGTGGCCCTGGGCAGCAGGCCTGTGGGAAAGTCTTACTTTCACGAGGTTCTTATGAGGACCAGATTTGTGCAAGTGGCCATCGATGCCTGGTGGTTGTCATGATCAGAGTGCCTTGAGGAGATGAGATCTGGAGAACTGAGTGGGTGATGATGCAAAGGGGCACATGATTTAACACAGTTTCCTCTTTCATTTCAGCGGAGCTGGAGTTCGCCCAGATCATCATCATCATTGTGGTGGTTACAGTGATGGTTGTGGTCATTGTCTGCCTGCTGAATCACTACAAAGTGTCCACTCGATCTTTCATCAACCGCCCGAGTCAGAGCAGGAGGCAAGAGGACAGGATGCAGCAAGTAAGGGTGGGCCTGGGCCTCTTTGGTGTTGCCTAGGCCTCTGGCCCAGGCTCTGAAAGTGTGGCTGGGTGCCCATGAGGGCCACAAAGCAGAACAGCCTCTCATGTTAGTCCACTCACTGAAAGCTTTCAGAAGTATGAAAGCTCTCTACTGAAGGTTAATATACTTAGAAAAAAGCATGGGCATTGTAAATGTTCAGCTCAGTGAATTCTTACAAACTGAACACACCTTTGTATCCAGCACCCAATCAACAGAGACATGACCATCCCACGGGAACACACTCAGGCCCCACTGCCAGGCATGCCCCACAGAAGATCCCCACTGCCTGATGGCTATCAGCACAAATTAGTTTAACCTGCTTTCAAACTTTATAACAATGGAATCATACAGTAGGTATTCTTTGGTGTCTGCCTTCTTTCACTCACATTACATTTATGAGATCTATCTGTGCTATTATGGAGAGACCTGTTCTTAAATGCATTTGTGCTCACTACCTGCATTTGTAAGACTCTGAGGAGTTTCAGCAGTTCTGAGCATGTGGGCAAGCTGGAGGGATGGCAGTGGGACAGCAAGCACTCAGGCCTCCTCAGGGGTATCAGGGCAGGTTGGGCTATATTGGGCCTTTATAGAACAGCCCATAGTACTGCTCTTCAGGGGGTTTTTTTAAAGGTTTTTTTTTTTTTAGCTACTTCTGAACCCTCTTCCTCCTCTAGAAAATAGAACACTAACATTCAGCTAAACTGCTGTATGATCAATACCTGGTAGACCAAGGACCACTGGAACTTTCTGTTCTGAGCTAGTTTTACAATATATGAATCTGGTAGCTTTTAGTGAAAGCCTTGGGAATGGTGAATTTAGGTACTTATACATTGTTGGGTTTGGTGGTGGGCAAAAGAGGCAGAATTTCCTCATAGTACTCAGCCCGTGAGAGTACGTGTCAAGACCAGAGCTCTCTGGTAACTGGTTTAGGGAGACCACGAATGTAAGGATGCGGCCATCTGGTGGGTATGTTGCAGCCCAGCCCAGGACCCCTGGGACCTCTTAGATCAGAATCATGCTTCAGCCCCAAGAACCTCTTTCTCCCTCCTGCTTTCTCTTGTCCTCTGCTGTTTCCTTCCTCCATCTCCCCAGATCCCCAATTTGGTCCACAGTCCCCTGCAGTCCTGTGAACATGACTTTCATCACATCACAGTGGTTTCCCTTTGGCCCTCTGTTGTCCCCGCAGTCTGGTACCTGTGGTGTCCAGACTCACTGTACACTGGTACCCTGAAGCCTATAGATCACACCCCTCCCCTAACACACACACTGTTACCTGAAGGAGGACCTAATTCTTCTAAATTTCTGAACACAAAATACACACAATTCTGAGTTTAAAGAGAGAAGAGACAGCAAGAGTGTCAGAACTACAGAAGAATCGGCCATCATTGCTTTACCTAGGCCTTAGGGCGAGGACAACAAATGCCGACCCCCGGCCTTGGGGAAAATAGGTAAAACTATCCCATTCATTGTCATCATCAATAGGCAGCTCTCCAGTTTCCAGGGAGTAATTACCATGAATTTGTCCAAGTTCCCCATGTTACACCTTCTGCTCCAAGCTCCAAAATGCTTCCAGTTACTGCACCGGGGCAACTCAGGCTGCTTTTCTAGTACTGAACCTGGCTCCACCCACCCCTGTCCTCCCCTCAGATTTGCTTCAGTGATCATCTTCCTTCCACCTGACTTGCCTTGCCTTGCATAGGTGAGGTGGCTCCTTCCTCTACTCCTCATTACAGACCTGGCCATGCCTTCTCTCACTGTCCCCATCCATTGTTGCCCTAGTGCCTACGCACTGGTCTCTGTCCCCAGACTGGGAGCTCCCTTCCCAGTCAGTGATGGGATGGGCACATATACAGTTACACTGTGTAGGGCCCAGAAGAGAGTGGTGGCAGAAAGACAAGTTTACAAAGAGAGAAAAAAATTCAAGTATATTTTTACTTGGAATGTATATTCTACTACATTTGGAAGTGGGTCCCATGGAGCCCCTCTTCAGGGGCAGAAGTTTGCCTGTGTTCACCTTGCTCCAGGGGCTGCTGGGTAGCAAGGTCTTCCATTCTCAATTCAAGAAGTAATTAAATGACTTTCAGAGGTTCCTTTCAGAGGCTACACCCTGCATGACAAGTGAAGACAATCAATAGCTAAGATTGTGTCTGCAAAGGTCTTTATCACTGCCTGTGTCTAATTTTGTTAATAAACAGTTGAAAGTTTTGCCCCTGAGAGCTCAATATGGGTGTTGTTGCTTCTCAAGGCTTAGATATTTTTTTCTTCAATAAGATGGGAATGTGGACATTGCACAGCTTAACAATGGGCTCTGTTTGCCATTTCACAAATTCAAGGTGTATTTTTATATGGTGACAGTGATGATTCAGGCCCAAACTGTAGCTACATTTCATGACTAGGACCATTAACCTAGTTTATAGTCCAAAGAGGGAAGTGATAGGGTGAGGAAGAAAATGACTCCTCTTCCGGACACAGATAGAAATCTAGATAACACTCTGGATGCAGCCATTCATTCACATGCAGTCCTCCTGCCCAGAAATGTGCTTTTTCTCTAGGCTTCTTGCCTCCCAATTACCTATTTATCCTCTTAGAACTTCTTTTAAGAAATGCCAGTTTCCTTAACACGGTACTGGAGGAGCAATCTGATTCATTTACACTCATGATTCCCAACCAGGGGTGGTTTTGCCTTCTAGGGGACATTTGACAATGTCATTAGATGTTTTTTTAGTTGACTAAACTAGGAAGTTGCTCCAGAGATGCTCTAAACATTATGCAATGCACAGGGCAGCCCCCACAACAAAGAATGATCTGACCCCAAATGTCAGTAGTGGTATAGTGGGGACCCCCTGATCTTACCAGGTACTGAATGCCACCCTTCCCAGAGGCACTTCACTGTTACAAGAAGATGCCTGTTAGTATAAGTGGATTTCTCATAGCTTCTACAGAGTGAACACTTCCCAGCAGCTCAGGGGAAAAGTGATGGGGGTCCACAGAGAAATTGTATGTTCAGAGTATCCTGGTCTGGGCTATGCCTTGGCAACAGTTTCCCCCATCAATTTCTGCCTCTTTGTTCATCCAGTCATTCACTGGCTATGAGCCAGGCACTGAGCAAAGAAACAATGTAGTGTGTCCTTGTCCCCAACTCCCCAGCCCCTGTCACGATCAGCAGCATCCACTAGACTAATGCTAATGGGCATTTTCTCAATCTTGCTGGGGAAGGCCAGGGGTCTCCTGTGGCCATTTGCATATGTGGGATGGGATATATATCCGTGGATGTAAACTGTAGGAGAGATTTGGGATGGGGCTGAGGACTCAGCATGGTTAGTTTCAAGTTGCCCTTGCAGGAAGGTGGCTCTCTCTCAGCATCCCAGTGTGACTGCTATTGCCAAGCACTGGCACTGTGAGCTCCTAGTTAGCTCCTAGTTAGAAGGAGCTAGACATGGGCATAGCTGGACAGTGACAGTGTGCTGGGGAAGGCCCTGCACTTACTGCCAAAGTACGTCGGTGATGGTCTTCTAGATTCCCGGGGGCATCATGCAGATTTGTGCTCCTTAGGGGAAAAGTGAGTGGTGAAGACAAATATGTGTTTGTGGTTGCTGATGTCTATGTGGTTTCATGTTGCTGTTGTCAGAGCACCTGAGTGCTCCTGAAGTGCCTTTCACTTCATCAACATCTAAATTCTGCCTTGCACCAACCGGTTTTCTTCACTTAACATAATATTCTCCAGTTCTATCCATGCTGTCACAAAAGGTAGGATCTCCTTTCTTTCTGCTGTGTAGTATTCCATTGTGTAAATGTACCAGTTTTTTGATCCACTTATTTACTGATGGGCACTTAGGCTGTTTCCAGCACTTGGCTATTGTAAATTGTGCTGCTATGAACACTGGGGTGCATAGGTTCTTTTGACTTGGTGATTCAGGATTCTTATGGTATATTCCCAGCAGTGGAATTGCTGGATCAAAAGGCAGTTCCATTTTTAGCTTTTTAAGGAAATTCCATACTGTTTTCTCCAGTATTCCCACCAACAGTGCACTAGGGTTCCCTTTTCTCCACATTCTTACCAGCACTTGTCATTTGTTGATTTATTAATGATGGCCATTCTGACCAGTGTGAGGTGGTATCTCATTGTGGTTTTAATTTTCATCTTTCTGATGGCTATTAGTGTTGAGCATCTTTTCATGTGTCTCTGGGCCATCTGTATATCCTCCTTGGAGAAGTGTCTATTTAGGTCCTTTGTTCATTTTGATCTCACCTGTAAGTGAAATCTAATGAACAAAATAAACTAACAAGAAAAATAGAACCAGAGGCATGGAAACATGGACCAGATTGACAGCAACCAAGTAACCAGAGGGTTGGGGAGGGGGGCAGGGGGTGAAAAAAGGAGAAGGGACTATTCAAAGAACATGTGTGAATGACACATGGACATGGACAACAGTGTGGGGATTTATTGTGGGAGTGGGAGTGGGCTGGGTGGAAGAGGACAAAGGAGAAAATTAGGACAACCCTAATAGAATAATAAATTAAATCTTGCCTTCCCAAGGGCCTGAGTGGTGGGGGCTGCATGCCTACCTACCCAGCAGCTTGTGGGTATGGGTACCAACTGCTGGCCTCCCGATAGGTGAGCCTAAGCATTATGGAGACACACTTACTTCTGAGGGTCTTTAACCCATCTCTGTTAGAATCATTTGAGGTCTCCAGAAGTGTGTTAGTAAATGGTATGTTTATTTTAAACTGGAGTGGAAGGTTTGGGCATTTAATTTATCAACTTCCAGGTAATTAGGTTCAACACTGTTGGTTAAATGTATTTTTATATATTTCTGCTGGAAGATTTGATAGTCAAGATGGAAAAGTAAAGGACAGTAGTTTGGTTTGTTTGGGAGAAAGAGGCTTGCGGCACATGCACATGATTTGGTTAAGTAGACTTCACTACACTGGTTGAGCTTCCCCTCTTCTCATTAATGGGCTTTCCACCTAAACCAAAAGGGAAAATCAAGACTAAGGTTATTACAATAGGATATTAGACTCTGAGTATCCCTGGTTTTCAGAGAGAGAGTCTTCTGGAAAATGGTGGGTTGGACGAGTTGCCCCTTTGGACCGAGTGCCAGGCTTGTCCTGATTCTGGAAGGTTTTCTTTGTACAATCAAAGGCACATTCCTCAGTAAGGTCAGAGCCCTCACCCCCAACTTTATCAGGCCCCACCTTCCTCATGTAGCACCATCTCCCCAGGTTTCCTCCTTTGCTGGCTCCAAAAATGTCTGTTGGAAGAACACACTTTTCTGTGACAGGTCCCCTCTGGCCAATGGAGGAATGAATGGAGTTTGCATTGGCTGAGGCTGGTCAGCCTTCATCACTGCAGTGTCTCTGAGATACTGTTCCAGGGAGTCCAGAGGATGGAATAGTACTGTTTCTCGATTTAGTGGAAGCAGCCATTTCTGAATGAAAATGGAAATTAAGTTATAGAAAAAGTGAATGCTTTAAATAATGGCAAACAGCAGTGAGTGGGTTTGTGATATAAACCTAATGTGTTCTTTCTAAGGTTTATTTTTTAGAGCGTGGTTTATGTAATTTCAGAGCTTTGAGACTGTCTAGATTTCTTTTCATTACCTTATACCACCAAGTAATAGGAAAACAAGAAAGCGAAATAAATATTCCAAACACAGCCCTGAGAAATGTTTACACAAGTCTCTCGAGCCTTCCTTGCTAGAGTTAATGGAGGCTGGAGCGGCCTTTTCTGATACCTTGTAGCCCAGCCTGGCAGGGCAGCCCAACCTTCCGGGACAGCCCAGAGCTTGGTGAATAGTGGACAAGGCCAAGGTGGCCAGCCGTTCCCTGAGGAACGACAGAGAAACAGGATTATTTTACTTAGTTTGAGCCATATGAACTTGTGGATACTCAGTCACTTTGATCTGTAAAAACAGCAATTTCAAATAAAAATTAACAAAAGGAGTTCCATCAGGCATGTCTTCATTAATAACTGCTGCAGGGATTAAATCAATTGTGAAAATATGGGTGCCTGGGACTCCCTGCCGAGACAGAGCAGCGACAGGCTGGCACTCAGCGCAGCTTGTGCTGCACCAGCTCTATGGTGGATGCAGGGAAGGAGGCCATTTGTTTTCTCACCCAGCTGTTTGGGAGGAGGATGAGGACTGCAACCATCACCTGCGTTGGTACAGAAACTTGGGTTCTTCGGATCCAAAGTGCCCTACTATGGGACAACCCTACACCCACAGACCTTCTCTGCAGAAGTTGTAGACATGGCCTGGGGGGTGGCCAATATGTGTGGTTTGCCCCACCGGGTATTATGACAAAACTTGACTGAACTTGTAAAAATGAGGAGATTTTACATAAATACTGGGCTGTACATCTTTCTTGAATGGTCAGCATATCAGGCTACACTGACTTCTATCCTGCCAGGCACCCCCAGTCTGGGGCTGCAAAGCAGCTGCCACTCAAGATGGACTGGTACTCACCTTTTCACTGTGGGTACCATCTTTCTGTATGGATTGTTTTTTAGAGAAAATACTCTTCTGTACTCATGCCTTTACCACAGGGTGAAAACAAGATAGAGGGCCACTGGTTTCCGGAAAAATGGGAGAAAGCTTACTTGTGGACATAAAGATCATTCCTATAAGATCAGGCGTTCAACCGAGTGTGTCTGGGCCAACAGAGTGTAGCATTTCCTATGCCCAGCCTGATGTACTCATTCTTGGCCCTTGCCATCCAGTCATTTCCCTAAAGCAAGGCCCTCCTCTCTGTGGCTAGAGTCTGTTGCCAAGAGGGCAGAGTTGGCTGTGGGCTCCCTTCCGTTGGCTTTGGGAAGCGGGGTGGCCTAAGGACAAGCAGTTCTGGTTACCTCCTAGGAGCAGTTCAGGAACCCATCACACTGGGCTCAGCGCTCACAGGCTCTGAATGAAGGGCACAGGGTAGGGGAATCACCACACACACTGTTCATTACCACTATTACTGAAGACCTCGACTGCTGTACATCTGTCTTTTCTCATTTCTACCTACTTCATCTGCATTTAGAAAAACATTTCTAAAATGATAAAAATGAACTATTTTCATTCAGTGAGATACAAAAAAAGAACTAATGGGCTTGACAATGCAATAATAAGAGGTATGTCTCTAATGTTCCAGACAGAAGAGAAGAGAGCCACAGGCTTTACTGAGCATCAGGTGGGATGAAAGATGGTGGGGGACAGTTTCCCTGGGGGTGAGTCAGATTCTTGCTGTGCCCTAGGACCAGGGGCATTTGTGGTCCTCGGTATTCGGTAACAATTCTCCATTACTTCTTGAGCCACTGAAACTGCATTTCCAAGTACTGAAGGGACTGCAAGGGACAGGTCAGTTCCTACTGTAAACTCCGAGCACAGGTCTCCTGCCGTCGGCCATGCTGTTTCTCTCTGAACAAGCAAAAGGTATTCACATAGTCAAGCTGCCAGATGGGTCATTTAAAAGGTTTTACTTTTTAGAGTGTCTAACTGAAGATTAGAAGGTTAATAATTTTAGCAGCTGCAAAATAAGAATGTCCCCTTTAAGTAAGAGAACCAGAAGACCCAGTTGCTTACAAAAATTGGATGAGGATGCTGGGTCATAGCTGTTACACAGCAGATTAATAGCCAAGATTTGTTCTTAAAGCAATGTGAATAGCTCAAATGGCCCTTCTATTTATGTTGTCATTGTTCACAACAGTTTTGAAATTACTTTCAGAGCTTACAGTTCATTTTTTGGAAATTTTTCAGGGGAAGTTTTTTTTTGTTTTGTTTTGTTTTTTAATTATCAGTAATGGTAAGTCTTCCTTTTCTTATTTGTTCTCTGAGGATGGTTTTGATTTTTGGTACCAACCAAAATCCATTTAGGGTTAAATCTCATGAATGATGTGGATGAACAACCTAAATGATACAATTTTGGTGCAAAGCCAAGTGTGATGCAATTAGTAAAAATGATGTTGTCCAAATTATAAACTGTTACTATAGAGAAAGGTCAGGAAGAACTCACAGCAAACTGACGGCTTTCGTTGGGGAAGAGCTGGGATGGGAGGAGGTGGACAAAGGGAATCTTGTCTGTGTTGTTAAGGTTTTTACGGTAAGAATGAATTTATTTGTTACTTTTACAACTAAAAAACATCCTCTGCTCACACAAACTAAAGCAGAAGACAATTCCAACAATGTTCTGAGCATACATAGACTCCAACAGTAACTTTTTGAACATAGTTTGTATTGTGACCAGAGTATGTTAAAATCAGATTTTTGAATAAAATTAATGAAAAATTTTATATACCAAAAGTTTTTAATAACTTTTTAAATAGGTATTCACATTAATAATCTAATGGTAAAGTTTGTTTCTTCTGTTTGTTTTTACTTAGTCATTGAAAGTTGGTCTAATTTATTCTGAGGGGGGAAAGTTTTCTACATTATTCTAATATTGTTAGAATAACAGTAACAATATTAGAACTGTCACAGATGCCAAGGGAGGTTGCTCGGTTTTGGCTCTGTGTTAATTCCCTACAAGGTCTATGACCTTGGCAAAAGCATTCAGGCCTATGCTTTAGCTTCTTCCCACACCCTAAAGGAAGTGATTGTGCTCACCTAGACCAATAATGGTAGTTCCACATTTCCCTGTTGCCCTGAGCCTTCTGGTTCCCAGGCTGGTTTCTTGTGAAATCTTATTGCTCACTCTCCTTCAGCACTGAGCCCTGGAGAGGCACCTGCGTAGCCCCTTTTCTGCTTGAACCTCAGGGCCTGCAGACTTCCTTCATCTATTGTATTATTCTGGAAATATAAAGAATTCCCTTTCATTTCTTCCCAACATACCTTCCTGGATGATTTGTCTTTCTCTTAAGGGACATGCCCTAGATTGAGTAGAGTTGGGAGGGAAATACTGAGTCTCGAGAAGTCTGATGGTGGATTCCCAAGGAGGAGTAAAAGGAGAAATGCTAGAGAGAGCACAGTCATTGACATCTAGAGGTATTGCCTTTATACCTAAGCTGTTACTGCCATCTAGGGTAGAAAAGATAGTAATACTAAAGCATTTGGATGGTAGAGGTTGCATGAGAAAAAGGAAGAAAGGAAAGAAAATCGATTTTACCAGAAGGTAAAGGTATTGCTGAACATCCAAAGATTAGTTTTACATGTGCTTTGAAATGCTCACCCTGGGACAGGAAGAAAAATAAATTTCCAAATATTTGAGGTCATATAATACATTCATTCACTGGGGGCAACCCTTGGGTGGAAGCCAAAATATCCACCAATGAATGGCCTTGCTTTACCACAAACTGACTATGTTACTTGCAGTGAGTAATGTACCCTTTTTTGGTCCTCAGTTTCCTCCCATCTAAAATGAGGGATAATTGGCTTAGATCAGAAAACCATTGGCTTTAGGTTGTTTTTGACCATGAAGAACAGTAAGAAACACATTTTATACCACAATCTACAATACTCATACACACAACTAAGGCCAAAGTTTCACCAAACAATACTTACAGACAATGATATTTTCTATTTGGTTTCATTTTTTTCAAATGCTAGCTGTGATCCACTTAAATCGATTTGCCAGCTTTCTGAGAGGTTGCAACTCACAGTTTGGAAAACTTCATACTAGGTGTTTTTAGTCCCCAAACATGATGATCCTGTGGTCCATGATGTATGGAAAGGAGAGTCAGGCCGAGAGCATAAAACCAAGAAAGTTCAGGGTGTGGGAGTCACCTCACACGTGGTGCCAGTGCACCTGAACCCTAAACAGCAGGCTTTAGCCACAGTTCACAGCAGAGGTGCCAGTAAGTCATGGCCACAGTTTACTCTCTTTCAATGCTATAAACTTGTGCTTCAAGTAGGAAAAGATCCAAGAGATCCAAAAATAAAAAAAAAAAATGACGAGAGTACAAGAACAATGGTATATCAACAAATTGAATAACCTAGATGAAATGGACAGGTTCCTAGAAACACACCCTACTAGGACTGAATCACCAAAAACTAGAAAATCTGAATAGATCTGTATCTAGTAAAGAGATTGACTCACTAATGAAAAACTTTCCAATAAAGAAAATCCCTAGACCAGATGGCTTCACTGGTAAATTCTACCAAACATTTAAAGAATTGACACCAATACTTTTCAAAGTCATCCCCAAAAATGAAGAGGAGGGAACACTTTCTAATTCATTCTGTGAGGCCAGCATAACCCTAATACCACAGCCAGACAAAGACACAAAAGGAAAAGAAAACCATTATCTCATGAATTGATGCAAAAATCCTCAACAAAAAAATAAGAAACTGAATTTGGCATTATACTAAAAGGATTATACACTACGACCAGTGGGATTTATTTTTGTAATGCAAGGATGGCTTTGTATTTGAAAATCAATTGGTATAATACACCAGAGTAACAGAATGAAGGGAAAAAGACTACATAATCATATCATCATGAGTAAAAACTGTTTGATATAATTTAACACTTTTTCATGATAAAAGCATTCGCCAAACTAGGATAGAAGGAAATTACCTCAACATAATAAAGGCCATCTGTGGAAAGCCCACAGTCAACATTGTACTCAATGGTGAAGGACTGAAGCTGTTCATTGAAGATCAGGAACAAGAAAAGGATGTATGCTTTCACCACTTACTGTCAACATAGTATTTATTGGAAGTTTTAACCAGAGCAATTAGGCAAAAAAGAGAAAGAAAAGACATTCCAAGTATAAAGAAAAAAGTAAAATTATCTCTGTTTGCAGTTTACATGATCTTATATGTAGGAAACCCTAAAGATTCCAACAAAGAATACCTGCTGGAACTAATAAACAAATTTAACAAAGTTACAGGATACAAAATTAGCATGCAAAAATCAGTGCATTTCTTTATTCTAACAACAGTCAAAAAGGAAATTAAGAAGACAGTCCAATTTACAATAGCATCAAAGAGAATAAAATATTTAAGAATAAACTTAAGCACATAAAATATTATACTGTCAATCATATGATGTTGCTGAAAGAAATTAGACACAAATAAATAGATCTTTCTATTCATGGATTAGAAGATCTGATGTTGTTAAAATGTCAGTACCTACCCAAAGAAATCTACAGATTCATTGCAACCCCCATCAAAATCTCAATGATATTTGTTGCAGAGAAGTCTATCCTAAAATCCATGTGCTATCTCAAGAAACCCCCACCTCCAAATACCTAAAATAATATTGTAAAAGAATAACTAATTTGAACATCTCACTCTTTCTAATTTCAAAAACTTACTACAAAGCTTCAATAACAAAGAGTATAGTAGGAACTTCCAGCCAAGATGAAGGCATAGGTAGATACACTGGGCCTCCTCGTACAACCAAAAGAAGGACAACAACAAATTTAAAAACAAAAAACAACCAAACTGACAGAAAATTGAACTGTATGGAAGTCTGACAACCAAGGAATTAAAGAACAAACATTCACCAAGACCAGTAGGATGGGTGGACACGGGCAGCCGGGTGGTGAGGACTCCTGGCAAGGTGGCTGGTGGAGCAGGTGGTCCCACATTCGCATGTGCATATAAACCAGGAGGAAAAACTGGGGAACAAAACAGACCATGCAACCCAGGTTTCCAGTGTGGGGAAATAAAGCCTCAAAACCATTGAAAAAAAGCCTGTGGGGGTTGAGACAGTGGGAGAAACTTCCAGCCTCACAGGAGAGTTCATTGGAGAGATCCACAGGGTCCTAGAATGTACACAAACCCACCCACCCAGAAATCAGCACAATTTGCTTATTTGCTGGTTGAAGGGTCCAATTTTCTTGTGAGTACCCACAGAAGTGACTGAAAGCCAACAGAGAGCTGAACAAGCAGCATTGTTCCCTCTCAGACCCCTCCCCCACATACAGTTCCACAACATAGAGACGTGGGGTGGCCCACCTTGGCAAATACTTAAGGCACTGCCCCTTACTACATAATAGGTGTACCGAGGCAAAAAAAAAAAAAAGGCCCAAATGAGAGAACACATCAAAGCTCCAGAAAGAATACAACTAAGCAACGAAGAGATAGCCAACCTATCAGATGCACAGTTCAAAGCACTGGTAATCAGGATGCTCACAGAATCGGTTGAGTATGGTCACAAAATAGAGGGAGAAGTGAAGGCTATGCAAAGTGAAATAAAGGAAAATGTACAGGGAGCCAACAGTGACAGTAAGGAAACCAGGACTCAAATCAATGGTTTGGAAGAGAAGGAAGAAATAAACATTCGACCAGAACAGAATGAAGAAACAAGAATTCAAAAAAATGAGGAGAGGCTTAGGAATCTCCAGAACAACTTTAAACATTCCAACATCCGAATCATGGGGGTGCCAGAAAGAGAAGAGAAAGACCAAGAAATGGAAAACTTATTTGAAAAACTAATGAAGGAAAACTTCCCCAATCTGGTGAAGGAAATAAAATTCCAGGAAGTCCAGGAAGCTCAGAGAGTCCCACAAAATTTGGACCCAAGGAAGCACACACCAAGGCACATCATAATTACATTACCCAATATTAAAGATAAGGAGAGAATCTTAAAAGCATCAAGAAAAAAGGAGACAGTTACCTACAAAGGAGTTTCCATAACACTATCAGCTGATTTCTCAAAAGAAACCTTGCAGGCAAGAAGGGGCTGGAAAGAAGTATTCAAAGCCATGAAAGGCAAGGACCTATATCCAAGATTACTCTCCCCAGCAAAGCTATCATTTAGAATGGAAGGGCAGATAAAGTGCTTCCCAGATAAGGTAAAGTTAAAGGAGTTCATCATCACCAAGCCCTTATTCTATGAAGTGTTAAAGGGACTTACAAGAAAAAGAAGAAGATCAAGACTATGAAGCGTAAAATGACAACAAACTCACAACTATCAACAATTGAACCTTTACAACAAACAAACAAAAAGAAACTAAGCAAACAACTAGAATAGGAACAGAATCACAGAAATGGAGATCACATGGAGAGATATCAGCGGGTAAGGGGAGGGGGCGAGTGGGGCAAAAGTACAGAGAATAAGCAGCATAAATGGTAGGTAGAAAATAGACAAGGGGAGGTTAAGAATAGTATAGGAAATGTAGTAGCCAAAGAACTTATATGTACAACCCATGGACATGAACTAAGGAGACAGGGGGGTAAATGTGGGTGGGAGAGTGTGGATGCAGGGCAGGGGGGAATAAAGGGGAGAAAAAATGGGAGAACTGTAATAGCACAATCATCAGTATATATTTTAAAAAATGAGAGAGTATAGTACTAGCATAGAGATATGTAAACCAATGGAATAGAGAGTCCAGCAGTAAACTTTCTCATGATTTTCAAGTGATTTTTGAGAAGGGTGCCAAGGCCATGCAAGAAAGACAGTATTTTGAAAAAATAGTGCTGGGAAAACTGGATATCCACATGGAAAATAATAACACTGAATCCGTATCTTATACCATATACAAAATTTAACCCAATATGGACCAAAGACCTAAATGTAAGAGCTAAAACTATAAAACTCTTAAAGAAAACAATGGGGAAGAAACTTCAACAGATTGGATTTGGCAATGATTTCTTGAATATGACACCAAAAGCAGAGGCAGCAAAAGAAAAATAATAAATTTGCCTTTAGAAATTAAAAATGTTGGTTTGTCAAAGGACGCTTTCAAGAGAATGGAAGGCAACACATAGAATGGGAGAAAATATTTGTAAATCATATATCTGATAAGTTTTAATATTCAGAATCTATAAAGAACTCCTATAACTCCACAACAAAACAATGGACAACCCAATTTAAAAATAGACAAAAGACTTGAAGAGACATTTTTCAAAAGAAGATACTCAAATGGCCAATAAGGACATGGGAAGAGCTCAGTATTTCTAATTGTGATGGTTAATTTTCTGTGTCAACATGGCTAGGCTAAGTGATGCCCAGATGCCTGATAAAGCATTATTTCTGAATGCTTCTGTGAGAATAATTCCAGAATTATTAACATCAGTAGACTGAATACAGAAAATCTGCCCTCACCAATGTGGGTGAGCATATTCTAATTCCTCAAGGACCTTAACAAAAAGGTGGAAAAAGGCAAATCTCTCTTTCTTCTTGAGCTTGGGCATTCTATTCTCTTGCCCTTTCACATTGGATCCCCTGGTTCTTGGGCATTTGAATTTAACGACTTACACCAATGGCCCACTGGTTCGCAGGCCTTCAGACTCAGATTAAACTATACCTCCAGCTTGCCTGATTCTCCATGTCGCACGTGGCAAATTGTGGGACTCCATAACCACATGAGCCAGTTCCTGTAATTAATAGATGAAAGATAGATAGATGATAGTTAGATAAATGTGTATGTATACATGTACATGTACACATCCTATTTGTCTGTTCTCTGGAGAACCCTGAACCTGACTTAATACACTAACCATATACAACTCAACACCATAATGAGACACTCATTGGGATGGCTATTATTAAAGAAACAAAATAACAAGTATTAGCAAAGATGTGAAGAAATTGGAACCCTGTGCACTTCTGGTAGGAATGTAAAATGACCACCACTATTGAAAACAGTATGGTGGTTCCTCAGAAAATTAAACATAAAATTACCATATGATTCAGCAATTCCACTTCTGGGTATATACTCAGAGAATTAAAAGCAGAGATTCAAAAAGATATTTGTATACCCCTCTTTGTAGCAGCATTATTCACTATAGCCCAAAGGTGAAAAAAAACTATCCCTCATGGATGAATGAATTTAAAAATGCTATACTCCTACAATGGAATATTATTAAGCCTTAAAAAGGAATGCAACAACATGGGTGAACTTTTTTAAAAAAGAAATGGGTGAACCTTAAAGACATTATGCTAAATGAAATAAGGACATAATATTGTGTGTATCCACAAAAGGACAAATATTATATAATTCCACTTATATTAAGTACATAGAATAGTCAAATTTGTAGAAACAGAGAGGATAATGGTGTGGTTACCGAGGGCTGAGGGGAAAGGAATGGGAAGTTAGTATTTGAAGGGAGTACAGCCTTTCAGTTTGGGAAGATGAAAAAGTTCTGGTGATAGCTGGTGAAAATAGTTGTAGGATAGTGTGAATGTACTAAATGACACAGAACTGTATGCTCCTAAATGATTAAATGGCAAGTTTTATGCCATGTATGTTTTACCACAATAAAAAAAAAGACTAGCCAATTTTTATTTCCCACTTACCATCCGCCCCCCCAAAGTGTCAGATGGTCAGATTTTGGGGAAAAAATTCAGTCATGTTTCAGGTCTGCAAAATAACA